>JARJEB010023348.1:0-18437 GCA_030264535.1 Liometoxenus newtonarum
CAATTGGACGCGTACGACAAACAGCCAAGTACGCTAAAACCAAAGTACGTTTTGTGTTCTGGCACTACCCTTCTGCTAACCCCAAAAGGGTCTGAACCTCCTTACCGTTCGGTTTGGGCGGCTTTGTCGTCGCGTCCAATTGTCGCGAGTCCAATTGACCGCGTCCAATTGTCGCTCGTCCAATTGACCGCGTCCAATTGACGCGATACCATGAGAATTTGGAAAGAAATGTACAGTAGATGAATAGAAAAACAAACTATACGTCAACCTCATCTCATCATATTATTTTCGGTTTCTTTTGAAATCGGTTTTCGGTTATCGGTTAATTCTCAAAATTATTTTTCGTTTAAAATTTCGGTTTCGGTTAACCGAAAACTGCCATAATATCGGTTAACCGCTTAATTAATCGGTATTGCGAAACCGGTTGCCATCCCTGATTGTGGGTGAACACGCCACGCTGCTATACAAAAATAAGAATAAAATGTCAGAGAGCTCGTGTAGACCTCTACAGTGTGTACACCTCTCTACGCGTCCCTAGGCGAAAGTTTTCTCTAACTCTACCGACAATACTCTATACTGGACCGACCTGGACACTTAGCTTTAGAAAGTATAAACGCTCCTAACATATTTCTGTACCTAAGTACTTCAATTAAAGTTCTAGGTCAATTTAGTTACAAACTTAAATCTAACTAAAAGAATTGTTTATTTGATTTCATTCATACACGTGTGACGTACACGTCACAGTCACATTAAAACATATGATCATAATATTTTCCATATGTCCATAGCTATACCTTATTCCGCAATTTATTGGAAATAAAATCAAAGCATAACGCAACTTTTAATTTTATTGAGAAGTAACTTCATATTATAAGTACTGTCCCTCAATATAATTATACCGACAGACGGACTGACGGTAATAGGAAAGTAATGTTTTCATGCAAAACTTTTTGAGTCTAAATTTTGAAGAATCCATGAATCAGGGCCACAAAAGTAAAATATATCCGTATAAGTAGAAATTATTTACTTATACTATATATTAAAACTAATGAATGCCATATTAACTTTCCAATAAAACTTAGTTCTACGAAATCCAGTAAACGGTCGGAAATTTTTACTGGGCGACCAGTACCTACAAATTGATTGCATTTGAAAGATTATTGCTGAATTATTGAATATGAATACCTAGATAATGCATAATTTAATAGCATCTGTATAGGTATGATCTCTGCTTGTTGAACTTTAATACGCGATCAATGTTATTTAATTGCAGTGATTTCTGAAAATCCATAACTCACGGTAGTGAGTTGTAGGTACCATTAATCACTCAAAAAATGCTAATAATGGCCATATAACTAAATAGGTGTAGAAAAAAGATATTAATCCTTCTAATAAATAAATATATTAAAATTAAAGCCATTGAAGATAAATTCGGTATATACTGGCGCCGGTCAATTCTCGAGAAAAATGTATAACGTTGCCACATTTCTCGTTGGAGGACATTATTACCATAGTTTCATTTCCGAAATGTTTCTATTGTAATAGCTAATAATAAATATAAACAAATACGTGTGTCAGGTCGGTCTGCGTCTGAATCGCGATTGTCAGTTCGTTTTGCCCGTCATTTGAATAATTACAATGTGTACGAATTCACAT
The DNA here is from genome assembly GCA_030264535.1 of Liometoxenus newtonarum. Taxonomy (NCBI): domain Eukaryota; kingdom Metazoa; phylum Arthropoda; class Insecta; order Coleoptera; family Staphylinidae; genus Liometoxenus; species Liometoxenus newtonarum. The sequence goes on from JARJEB010023348.1 coordinate 1,657, forward strand.
ACCACAAAATTCTTGTAAAACCCACAGTAACCGAAAATATATGCATATTATTCAAAAAGCGTCGCATAGTTTGCGATGCAATGTCACCCACTGGAGACGCAAATTACTTGCGATAACCCTGCGTCTTAACTCGCATACTTTCTCGTCCATTCAACTATTAACAACAAATCATCGCAAACTGTATATGCTCAAGCCACTACTACTCCCAAGTATATTGACGCTGCACGGTAGATCCTTGGTGAACAATCAGGACGAAGATGCAGAGATTGAAGATAACATAACGCATTTGATCATTTTGGCAAAATTAGCATTGGAGAAGGGCGACAAAGAGCGTGCGGAGGCGATCTTAGATATGGGATTGAAGCTCTGCGATGAGCGTAACATCACATTTGGCCTTCCATTCATGTATGATATTTTAGCAACGATCGCATTATCGAACGGTGAGATCGACAAAGCAGAGAATCTCTTGGTGACCATCATCGAAAAGATGTCGAAAACTGGTAGCGCCGACGATAATCATCACATCGTTGACTTTAAATTGCGACTGGCGCGCATTTATAGCGCGTTCAGGGAGTACGATCTCGCTGAGATTGGATTCAAGTCGTGCTTGGAATCGCAAAAACAGAAGATCATCGATGGTGATATCAGCACCAAGACCGGTATGCTCTACGTGAACATCCTATTCTGGTATGGCATCCATAAGATTCGCAACAATCACTATTCGGGTGCGAAAAAATTATTGGATACAGCCTATGAGTATTCGGGTAAGATAAAAGGCTTGAGTCCCTATCAGGAAATGGTGATTTTGTACACATTGGCTGATCTTAACATGGAGTTGGGTGAGTTGGATGTGGCATTGGTGAATATGCAAAACGCAGTGATGCTTGGCAAGGGGATTGGTAGCACTGACCTGCCGAGATGCTATATGAAGTTGGCAAAAATTTACTTCAAATTAAATGTGAGAGATCAGGCGCAATTCGCTGCCGAGGAAGGAGTCAAATTGGCCAAGATTTTTAATCATTTCGACGTCCTACAGGACGGTAGAGAATTTCTCAAAGAACTTGCAAGAATACCGATGCCTACTTCAACACCCGGAATTGATAGTGACTGCATTCTAGACTTACCATCGTGAGATGTTATGTTTACATATACAAACGAAAACCAAATCTGCAATATTTCGGTACATCATTTTTATTTACACAAACATTGAAGAGAGTTGATAAGAAATCGCTAACTAATTTCTTTATCCTTAGAATAAATAAATTAAAACGTATTCTTAAACGATCCAAGACGATTTCATATCATTATTAGAATTGTGTGGTGTGTGTGTGTGTGTGTGTCGGCGCAGGTTATTCCCTGACCTCCGTGACTACAGGAACAAAAGCAATCTAAAACATCATAAAAGCGATACTACGGGAGTGGTAGTGGGACCGAGCCGGGATCAAATCATGTGGCGGGATATGAAAGTATTCAGACCGAACGGTGCGACCACGCTCATATCCCGCCATATGATTTGATCCCGCGTCGGGCCCGTTACCGCTCCCGCAGTATCGCCTTGATGTGTTTGGACTTGGTTTGGACCATTATTTTGAACCAAACTCAGGAGTGCTTGGTTCGAGCCACGTCAAACTAATTCTATAACAAGAAAACGGTTAAAGTCATCACCCTGAGTATTAAATACAAATTCAAAGATGTAATACGCGAGATAAAACGCGTGTTGGTCCGACTACTGACACACCATGATTAAAACTAACCTTACATGTTCCCTATTTAGTACATCCTATGTTGCGCCACCTGCAAACTTATCTTAGATTTTATCAGTACTCATTCACTTCTTGTCTTCATTCACCCAATCACCACTTAAATATATAGTTCGTTAACTATTGAAACTGAAACATTCCAGCGCAGGTAAATCCAAATTGGGTAAGTCAGAGCCTTCGGGTTCAGTCAACTTCTTAAAACGTTCGTTAACGAATTGATCCACGTTCATAATATCATCGGAACCTGTGCTAGTGTCCATAATATTGTTAACTGGAGCATCCGTCAGCATCAATTCATCCAAATGTAATTTGTTAAGATCGAACTCATCACTTTTCCGGATCTTCTTTTCCTTTGTACCCTTGTCCAGCAAAGTGCTCATATTTTCATTGCTAGCACCATAATTCAATATGTTATTGATTGTATTCCGATAGATGTCCACTTCTTTGCCCTTTGGCTCGTTATTCGTCAAATGTTCAGTGTCGAACGTACTTTTCTTGTCGGGTTTTTCTGTTTCGATAAATAAGTTATTTCTAAATAAATCGTCATTTCCTTTGACAGAGTCAGCAGTAGTTGAGTAGGTGTAAAGGTTAAATTTATCTTTTCCAATTTTGGAGCCTTTGTTCGGAGACTTTTCAATGAAATCTTCACTAAACATATGCATAAAGTCGTTCTTTATATGCTCATGTTGTTTATGATTTGCCGATGCAAGTTTGCTCGTTTTCGGCAGGTCAATCACCGAGCCGAAGTGTAAATCGATTAGTGGTTTGTTCTTATTACAATCAGTTGAATCATTTGCTTCAATATGTTCAAATTGAAATTGCTCTTGCTGCAAGACTTGCTCCTGTTCATGATCATGTACCGGCGTTGAATGTACAAATTTACCAATCTCTGGATCCGGCTCAACCGGATTAAATGCGTCATCATTAAAAAAAAGAAACGAAAAGATGCTCACATCTTTACATAGTTCATTCTCATTAAACCTGTACTCTCCTTGGTTGATATCCAAAACGTTTGCTAATAAACTATCGACTTCATACTCAACCTTACCAAGTTTCGCCGGTTTGAAGAAATACTTGACCAAAACACGCGCGTTCCGTATCAAATTAACAATCTCCTTGCAAAACTTCAAGCCGCGTTGACCTTTGTTGGCCTTTAGTGCCGTTTCAATGAGACAACTCCACGTCTCGCTGTCTTCCATAGTCAACGGATTGACTAGTCCGTGATCCGGATGTTTCTTCAAATGGCGTGCCATACGATTACGGCCCAAGTAGGCTTTTTTGCACATGGTGCATCGATACTGTGCCGGGATGAGTCGTTTTTTTCGATTTGTTTCCAAAGATATGTGCTGCACTGGTTCGGGGGGTTCTTTCAAGTCGCTATTTGTTGTTGTCAGCGATTCAAATTGAACCGTGGCAACGTCTTTTATCATTGTGTGTTTGGGCTTGATTTCAGTGACAATCTTTTCGAAATCCTGAAAGTTGCTTAGTTATACTAATTAACATTGGAGGAGTGCGTTTAGAAATAGCTTCTTGATTTGGTTTTGGTGATTCTTACCCGTTCCATGTGCACTGGCGGCCGTGTGATTCTGCCTGATCGTGTTCTTGATGTTCTGACAATCTTTGGTTTCGGAGATCTAATAGTTTTGCTTGCATTTGGATTGGTTGTCTCACTGGCATTTGGCTTGTCGGCAATTGCTCGTTTCTTAGGTCTACCTCTTGATAGAAATGTATGCTGAGGAATTCGTGTTGTTTTGGTGATTGCATTTGGATTTGTATCGATTGGACATAGATTCAGATCGGCTGGTTGAACAATTTTGTAGTTTAAATGCGTCGGAGTGTTTTTTATGGCCGATTTACCAGTGCCATCGTTATTTGGGTACTGTAAGCCTAAAGCTAAAGCTTGGTCCATTGATAGATGGACTAATTGTGAGCTGCCATCAATCTAAATATAATAAATAATACATTAATGATTGGTAAATTGAAACAAAAATTAAATATTTACCATTTCGATTTTAATGACATAGGAATCTTCGCCTAGAACTTGATTTGTATGTGACATGTCCGATGTATTAACAACAGCCTGCATTTTTCCTGATTTTGTAATGTTTTAAATTAAATAATAAGAAAAAATATGATTTTTTCTGTTTTTGATGCCTTCACACAAAATTGTTTTGACCGCATTTGACAAATCAAAACATAACCTTTCGGACTTGTATTCAGTCAACTTTCACTTGGGACTGCGTTCAGAAATTGCTTTAATATCGGTTATAAATATAACTTCAATAAGTCAGAGTCCACGCGTTAACTTATAACCGAGTTTAGCCTAATAATCCAGGTCAAGGTCAGCCAAAGTTTGGTTTGATTAGGGGTACGAAGTTGCATTACCCACAGATGACCGATTTGACCTTATCATGGAACATCTCAAGAGGGCGTTCGAAATCACAGGGGAATGTATACCTAAATAGTCCTCAAATCTGTTCGAAATGTCGGGGTAAACATTTCCTCCGACTATTCCCCCGTCATTTCGAACGAGTTTTGGGTGTCCCTTCGGTAAACCCATGTTCACTCAGTCGAGAGTGGCTGAACTTGGGTAAATATGCTGGCGCGTACAAATAAATTCATGGATAGGTTAAGGTTGACGTGTTGAGTTTGACAATAAATAAAATCACAACAAGAAGAAAAGGTTTACTTTTTAAGGCCAACATCAATAATTTGATCCCTTGGCATTTAAAATTAACTCTAGATGGCGCTGTCTTTTTGCAAATGGTGGATCGAGTGAGGTAAAAGATCTTAACTTCCATATGAACCCATGTAAAGTTTAACGTTTTCAAAGTGATATAAATAGTAATTTATAAGATAAGTTGTATTTTTATCAGATGTATCGGAAACTATACCAAGTAGTAAACATCCTCGAAGCACCATACTGTCGTCACGTTGTTTTGTAAAAGTAGAAAATGTTTTAATAATAACTATTGTGGCGTAGGTAGTGAAAAGAAGTGGCAAATTTACTGCAAACATCTTATTAATGTTGCATGTTGTGATTGAAGATGTTGGCAAATTTTGTGTAGGCACTGTGCAGAAGGATGATTTTATGCCGAATATCCAAAATAATTACGCTTTAGAAAAACAATGCTTAGTATATAAAAGTAATATAAAATAGTCTTTTAAAAAGTGATTAGAGCACACTTTCATATTTTTCGTAACATTTTTGGCTTGGTTTAGTTTATTAGCCCACACAACAGAGCCTTCCTTTTCAACAATTACAGAGTGGCTCGTTTTAATCTACCGAAGTTCGACCTTTCAGTGGTGGAAAGGTGGAAACGAATAGAACGATAACTTGGGATTTCGTGATGCAATTGACTAGCATCCAAAAACACTGCAACTGCGGTTACTCATATTAATTATATACGTGAATATAAAGTATAAACAATAACCGAGAACCGAGGGATAAACATGAAATTTCCATGGTTTCTACCATTAGATTTTTAAGGAATGAGTTTTGCTATCCTCACTATTTTATTTCTGTGTTTTAGCGCCAGAGGGCTACAGGATAGCTAAAAAGGCCAGTCGTTCGAAATTGTTGGGGAAGGTAATCAAAAAATAAAGTTACCTCACTCTACCTTCACCTTACCCTCACCTTGTCATTTCGAACGCGACCCAAATTGTTTTAATTCCACTAGCAAGGCGAGGGGTAAACAACTCTTATAAATAGCGCACAAATGATTGACAAATGTGAATTCTTTAAAAGAATTCACAATATTTTAGAAAGAATTCACAATATTTTAGGAAGAATTCACAAAGTGAATTCACAAAGTTCACAAACATTGCGCATGCGTTTACTGTTTCTCGGTTAGTCTCGACCTTACTCGACAAAGAGAACACATTTGAATTCACATTTTCTTCGCATAAATCCGTTGTCTTCCTCTCGTAGAAAGGTGATCAGAATGAACTCAATGACAACGTAAGTAAAGTGCATAACTTCCTCTCATTGTCCAGTCACTTAGAAAATAAAAATCCGCACAACTTTCCGGCAATATCCACTACGACTTCATAGAATTAGTCGACCGTAAAAACAATTTTTTATCGGAAAGTGGAAATGGGATATCAATATGGTCGGAAAGTAAAAAATTGTGCGGTGCCAAACCGTACCATTATTTTAATTTCAATGCCGGGTACCGTCAGTTATGGTTTTAATCTTAGAGCTTAGAGCATATAAATATGGAGGCAGCATTACCGGTACGGATTTAAGCTGGCTGTTAATTTTTTCTCATAATTTCGACAGTTAATTTTTGAATATATGGCTGCACAAATAATATATTTTTTTAATACATTGGTTTTCACTACTTTGGCCTAATGACCAATTTTATAATTAAAATAAATATATTTTGAAAAAGTGTGATGAACTCGCGGGCCGGAAAAATGTTCAAGGCGGGCCGCATGCGGCCCGCGGGTTGGCCACCCTTGCCTTAGAGCAGCAACACACCTCTTATTCACGCTTGCGCAGTATCAGATTTTAAAACTTAAGAACAACATTTTTTGCCTTTCAGTCGGCTTAAAATGCTAACATTGGGCAAAATAGGCTATGCTCTCTCCATTTTATATGCTCTAAAGTTTTAATATTTATATCAATAACCTTCCGATGAAGTTTATGTTGTCAATTTCGAGTGTCAGTCAATTTCGAAAACCCGATTTTTAACCTGATGCGCATACGATTGTGCACGAAGTGCTACGAGTGGGTAAGACGTCAGGTAAATGAGCAGTCGGGTAAATGGGCTTTCGGGTAAATGAGGTGCTCCCAAACCCAACAAACATTTATTTTTAGTTACTAATATATCCACGATGGTGCGCTAGTGTCGCTAGTAACGGCAGCCTTGAGCCTTGCCGCCCTGTCACTTGTCGTTTTCAGTGGAAGAGAAGTACGAAGTAGGTCATCAACAAATCTAACATCACGAGCAGCAAGGTAATAAAAGCAAGGTAATAAATACTTCTGCGTCCTGCACCGAATTAATAAAAACAAAAACTATTTGCTTAGGCGTTAACCATTCGCATCGTACTAATCGCAACAATTGAATTATAAGCACTAGTAGGAATGCATTTTTATGGTTTCATTTTATGTTCGTTTGCGAATAGTTTGAACGTTTTGCGTGTTACTTGTTATGTTATATAAGTAGGATGGGCAAATTTATTGATTAGTATAAACACAAACCAAGCAAGTGGATTCGTTGATTGTAAAACACAATTTTTTATTTTTATTTTTTTACTTATCATTGTTCTTATCAATAATGAGTAATGATTGTGATTCCTCTTCTCTTCTCACTTTTTCATCACGATTCGGTTATGTCCTTGCTTCTGCATTTTTGTATTTTGTCCCCTTCCCTTCCGCACCGTGGCGAGTTGCTTAAAGTGTTGTACAGTTTTTTCGTAATGGGGCTGCGTTCAAATTGATAACTTGCTTGAATCAGTGTTTCTACTAAAAAGTGAAATAAGCTAGGTTATATTTTATTTATTCAATGTGAAGAAATTAGATATGAGCGGTGGAAGGTGTCCATTTAGGACATTTAAGTAGATACGACATTTCCATAAATGTCCGATGTCGAGACATTGATTGGCGCCAAATAAACAGGCACAAAAGTCCAAGGTCACAAATTAACATTCTTACTAAAACATTGTGAGTGAGATTCAAACCTACTATTTGGAATTTTTATAAAAAAAAAGTGAAAGTATGATATCAGTTTAAGTGTTCTAAAATGTCATGTATTTGAAAAATATGTCCGGACATTTATTTAGACACTTATTGGAATAAATGCCCGGACCCAAAATATATCGTTCTGAACGCAGCCCTATAGTTATCGTGGCTTGTTCAGTTTTTGGTTTTGACAGCGCTCTACTGAACTGACTGAATCGTGACTTATACTGAATGCAAAAATCAGTTTAAAATTAGTCTTCGTGACGTGAAGATTGTTTCGTAATATTACGACTTACCATACATGTGCCACAGGTATGCGATTTTAATTTAAATTACCATTACAATTAGAAAGTGCCAACTATATTCTGTTTAATTAACTTGGTTTTTGGCAAAACTAAAATCGCTAACCTACTTTTACCCAGTCTTGATTAATTCGTAGGTTAGAATTCGGACTAAAGAACAGTATCAAATCAAGAGCACTAAATTAATAAGTGTGAGCGATGCAAAGTTAAAATTGTTTTATTCTTGCAGATAATGCACAGAGCACGGACAATTTACAAAACCGTTACGGGGCCCCAAGGGCAGAAGTTAGGAGCATGGCTTCTCGCCCCAAAGAACGGAACGCCTGTGATCTGCGTAGCCCCGCTCCGTGCGTACACTAGTCCTGCTGCAACGGAGCCCTTCTTGAACGGCAGCTCCAGCACATATGTCGAAGATATGTACAACGCCTGGTTGGCTGATCCAGCCAGTGTACATGCTGTAAGTCTCCCTAACTAAATTACGCACAAAGTGCACCTTTTATCTGAAAATCATGAATTTGCTTATCTTGCACACATGATCGCACATAAATTGATAAGGTTGTGTTGTGTTTGTAGTCATGGGATTCGTACTTTAGAAATTCACAAGGTGGTGCCGGATACCAAGCACCTCCAACCTTGGGAGCCCCAGGCAGAAATGAAATTGCTATTTCATCCTTGCTGCCCAGTCTTGGTGCTGGTTTCACTCTTGGAGCGCCTGTGAGTGATAAAGCCATTGATGACCATCTTGCTGTGCAAGCCATTATTAGGAGTTACCAGGTAAGTGTGGTTAATTGTTTTCTAACACAACAGATTGAAACAAATGAAAAGCAAAAAGTTGCAACAGTGTTATAATTATTACATGTCACATGATGGGTGTACAAATTTATTCGGAGTGCGTTCAGAAATTGCTCAATTACTATTCAGATGTTAATTTTAAATAACCGGAAGAAAATCTTTTCCAAGTTTAACATTCTGAACGCAATCCCATAAAATGGAACATTTATATTCAAGGCAGCAATGCAATGATGCGTGAATTAAAATGTGTGTCTTTCAGTAGAATTATGTCTATAATAATTACTACGTGTTTGATCTTGCTCTGATCTAGATAATAGAATAAAACGTGGCAAACAAATGTCTAAATTAAGTACTTATGTATAAACATGTGATTTTTATGTGTAAACATGTAAGAATTGGCACTGTTTCAACTTTTTAATCTTTTTAATTTTCATTTTTGCCTTTTTCTTCTTGCTCGCTCTCGCTGAATTATTTTTAGCCGAAATTTTTAAGTTCTGACTTTAGCTGATACAATGTCAATTATATTTGGTTCATGATCTTCACTCTATATATTGGCGAACAAAATGAGAAAAAAAATAACGTAACAATTTAATACCAATTCATGCATTTGTTATTTTTATGTTGTTGAAATATAAAAAAATACTTTGCAATGGGCAATATAGATAGTTTCCTAGATAGTCAATAATATGCCATTGCATGTGGGAAATTGCTGTTAATAGGGCAATTTTTAGTTGTAAACTGCTGGGAACGAAATATACTCTGCGTTTCACCTATTCATTGGATCAATTTTATTTTACCTCGAGTTGTTATTTTAAGGCTACCTTCTGAACGTCACCCCAGCTATTGCAACATTTTCATGTAGGTTCGTTTTAAAACTTTCCTAGGGCCACTATGAAATGGCACACTTTAACAATAGTAGTTTACCTTACAGGGTTGGAAAGTATTCAATTTTTCATGAGCGCGATAATTTGAAGCACCAGACGAAGTCGAGTGATGCACATCGCGTAAGGTAAACTACTTTGTCACTTTTCCGCACAGTTTCTTGTTTTGTTACCATGGTTGTGACTTTTCAGCATTACTTTTTGAGAGTGGCTAGAATTAGGGTCGGCTGTGTCTATTTGGCAACTTTCTAGCTAACTAAGAGCTATGGCAAAAGTGTGCCATTTCATAGGGGCCTTAGGAAAAACAACATTTCCGTATAGTTTCTTATCGAATATGTCATGACAAGTTTTGAAAAATGGAAACATGTGGCCCAAGGAAAAGCAGTCTACCTAACACGATTGGAAAACATTCACACATGAAAAATGGAGTACTTTCCAAATGTGTTAGGTAAGCTACTATAATGAAACGCAGAGTATTGTACTAGAAATATATAAATAGGCTGATTAAATATTTTAGCATGAATATTGATCAATCGAAATTTTTTTTAAAATGCGATGTTGCATGTTAAAATTATTAGATTATTGGGAATCTGTGGGAAGCCGACACGAACACTGAAGCTGTCATACGAAAAGAAAAAAAAAATTGACAATTAACAATTTACTAAAGTCTGTTGCACATTGTTACTTTTTCATCACTTTTCCATCATTGAAGTTGAACAATTTTTCAAGGTCATATTTTCATCATGTTATAATACCATATGTTATGTATTATTCACATATGAGCATTTGTTATTGGGTGTGTATGTGCGTTGCTTCTTGTACGCCAAGACTCCAAGCAATAAATATTTGTTAGTAAAGCCCGTCCAATTTGATGACCTTGAAAAACTTAACAATTCTGGGATGAAAAAGTGAATGTGAAACACATTTTAAGTGAATTATTTTATCAATGATGTAATGCATGTAATAAATTTGTAAACAGTCCCGTGGTCATTTGGTGGCCCTACTTGACCCCATTGGTATCATGTACACAGACCGGAAAACTACCATTTCGGACAGATTTGGAGGTCCTCCGGACGAAATCATTCGTCAACATAAACTAGGTGCGCATTACATTACTAAGTAATCAAATTAAATTATTTTATATCAACATCAAAATAAGTAATTGAAACCATTTGACGTTTTGAAAAGTACTAGGTGGGTCAAAAAAAAGTTTGAAACATACCTTACTAACCAATATTAATGAAGGCTTTTCTTTTCGCGCTTTCGATCATAACCATTAAGTTGAATTTGACTTATTCATGTTGTCAAACGTGTCCTTCAGTTAACAATTTGGCAACGTCTGCAGATACAATGTTGCCATCATTAATTGGTGAATATTTGGCTTTTTGTGCTGTTTTTATCATATTAATGTTTTAATTTAAAATATTTATAATAATTGAACAAACTAATTTAAGGAATGTGGTTGTTATTAGCTCATTCATCCAAAAGGCAAGTTAGGTATTTGGGTTTTTTTGTTTGACTTGTACATATAGGTTGCTTTTTTTTAAAGTCGAGGGGCCAATCAACAAAACAGTTGATAACTTTCGATTGATTTGTTAGTTTGGGGGGGCTGTGTGTAGTTCTATTTGGTGATGGCGTTTTCAGATACGAGGCCATCATATTGCCGAATTGGATCCGCTTGGGATCAACAGTGCTGATTTGGATGACCGAACGCCTCCTGAACTTCTTTACTCTCATTACAATTTTGGTAAGGGTGCCCCACCATCATTTTACAAGATTAGTAGATACATTACAATACAACATAACAGCAAAAATTATTGCACAGTGCACGCCATGAAACTACTTAATCGGACCTACAATACTTGCGATTTATATACAGAATCTTTTTTTTTTGGGAAACCAATCTGTATTTATGAGTAGTGTAGGGCCGGTTTAAGTTAATTATTTTGGCACGACGCACTCGCACCATCCTCATTATCATTCTCTTGAGCTAGATTCATACTTTTTATTGCACTGACCTTACAACACTGTTTTGCTTTTATGTTTATTTCTAAAAGCACTTTAATAATTAATATTCACCAATTCACCAATCTTGTGCTTTTCATGTGACCTCGCCTTTATTTGAATTGCCGTTGTGTTACTGTTACGTTACCCACACGTTTAAACATAGTAAAGGATGGTCCGTCAAGAACGTACAGTCAAGAACTGGTGAAACAGGTCCGGCTGTTAACCCAAAGTAAGATTTATTTTGTTTTTGTTTATGTATATGATTTTGTTTTAACGAAAAAAAAATCGAAACATTGAGTAAGTAAACAACGGCTTGTTGTCTCTTTTGTTTTCAATACATACACACATACACTTTGCGTTTGTTTCAAACTTTTTTCTGACCGCAGCCCACCCATAATAATATATACTCTGCATTCCACTCATGAAGTTTTCATCGGCTATACCATGAGTGAAACGTAGAGTATGAACGTAGTTAACACGACATAATCTTTATCCTTGGATACTTTTTACGAAAACCACCAGAGGAACCTGATATGGATCGCCTATTCAAATTACCATCAACCACCTTCATTGGGGGCAAAGAAAAAACATTGCCCCTTAGGGAAATCCTGCGCCGATTGGAGTTGACATATTGTCGCCATATTGGAGTTGAATTCATGTTCATCAACAGCTTGGAACAGTGCAATTGGATCCGGCAGCGATTGGAGACCCCTGGCATCATGAATCCCACTAATGAACAGAAAAGATTGATTTTAGCTCGACTCACAAGAGCCGCTGGGTATGCTTTTACACTCATATTTCATGGTGAAGAAACTTTAGTTGTCCGTTCATAGGTTTGAAAGTTTCCTTGCTCGTAAGTGGTCCTCTGAGAAGCGATTCGGTTTGGAGGGTTGTGAAATCCTCATTCCAGCAATGAAGCAAGTTATCGACAAGAGCACCGAGTTTGGTGTCGAAAGCATTGTTATGGGAATGCCCCATCGTGGTCGCCTCAACGTACTTGCCAACGTATGTCGCAAACCTCTTAGTCAAATCTTTACCCAGTTTGCCGGCTTGGAAGCTGCTGATGACGGTTCCGGTGATGTCAAATACCATCTGGGCACATACATTGAACGGTAACCGTTTTCGCAATACGTTGATTGTGAAATGTTTTTATAAATTATTGTTTGTTGTTGGTTGTGTAGATTAAATCGTGTTACGAATAAGAACATCCGCTTGGCCGTTGTAGCAAATCCATCACATTTGGAAGCGGTCGATCCGATTGTACAAGGTAAAACGCGAGCAGAACAATTTTACCGCGGCGATGGTGAAGGCAAGAAGGTCATGTCAATCTTGCTTCATGGTGATGCCGCATTTTCCGGACAAGGCATCGTTTACGAAACAATGCACTTGTCTGACTTGCCCGATTACACCACACACGGCACCGTTCACATTGTCGTCAACAATCAAATCGGTTTCACCACCGATCCACGTCACTCGCGCTCATCTCCATATTGCACTGATGTTGCTCGCGTCGTAAATGCTCCCATTTTCCACGTCAATTCCGACGATCCGGAAAGTGTTATGCACGTGTGCAACATTGCGGCTGAATGGAGAGCGACCTTCCATAAGGATGTTGTCATCGATCTGGTCTGCTACAGACGGAACGGACACAACGAAATTGATGAACCGATGTTTACTCAACCATTGATGTACCGCAAGATCAAGAAGACAAAGCCAGGTCTGGAAAAATACTCCGAACAACTTATTGCCGAAGGAGTTGTTACCCCCGAAGAAGTAAACTTTCGAAAAAGTAATTGACTGAGTTTAAAGTCCATTGTATTTTAGGTCAAAGACGTTAAGGATAAATACGAAAAGATTTGCGAAGAAGCCCTCGAGAACGCACGTCAAGAAACCCACATCAAGTACAAGGACTGGTTGGACAGCCCTTGGTCTGGTTTCTTTGAAGGCAAGGACCCACTCAAAGCCAGTCCAACTGGTGTTAAGGAAGACACTCTTGTCCATATTGGCAAGAGGTTCTCTTCACCTCCTCCGAATGCAGCTGAATTTGTGATTCATAAAGGTGGGTCCTCTATTTCAGTTTTTCTTTGACTTGCACGAATTATCCCGTTTGTAGGTATCGAACGTATCTTGAAAGGCCGCATGGAAATGGTAGAAAACCGTACTATTGATTGGGCCCTCGGTGAAGCCATGGCATTTGGCTCACTCCTCAAGGAAGGCATCCATGTACGTCTTTCTGGTCAGGACGTTGAACGAGGTACATTCTCTCATCGTCATCACGTTCTCCACCATCAAAACGTCGACAAGGCCACCTATAGACCACTCTGTAACATGTACCCCGACCAAGCCCCATACACTGTGTGCAATAGCTCCCTCTCTGAGTTTGGCGTACTTGGTTTTGAATTGGGTTACTCTATGACCAATCCCAATGCTTTAGTCATCTGGGAAGCTCAATTCGGCGACTTCAACAACACCGCTCAGTGCATCATTGATCAGTTCATCTCATCGGGACAATCGAAATGGGTGCGTCAAAGTGGTCTTGTCATGTTGTTACCACATGCGTTGGAAGGAATGGGCCCGGAACACTCTAGCGCCCGCCTTGAACGCTTCCTCCAAATGTCCTCTGATGACCCAGACTATTTCCCACCTGAATCTGATGAGTTCGCCGTGAGACAGTTGCACGATATTAATTGGATCGTTGCGAACTGCTCGAATCCGGCAAACTTATTCCATATTCTACGCAGACAGATTGCTTTACCATTCCGCAAGCCGTTGATTCTCATGACGCCGAAGAGCCTGTTACGTCATCCTGAGGCTAGGAGCAGCTTTGATGATATGGTGGAAGGTACAGAGTTTAAGAGGGTCATCCCAGATGGTGGCGAGGCTGCTAACAACTCTGACGGTGTCAAGAAATTGTTATTCTGCTCCGGTAAAGTGTACTTCGACCTGAAGAAGGCCCGTGACGAAAAAGGATTGGGCAAAGATATTGCAATTTCACGAATTGAACAAGTAAGATTAGAACAGAACCTCAATTCAAGACTACTTGCGTAACTACCAATTATTTATAGATTTCTCCGTTCCCGTACGACTTGGTGAAGGCTGAATGCGCAAAATACCCGAACGCTAAGATCTGCTGGGCACAGGAAGAACACAAGAATCAAGGTGCTTGGTGTTACGTCCAGCCAAGATTTTATACAGCTTTGACTGGATCTCGTGATGTCAAGTAAGTTTTTTCATTTTGTTTGATAAATAAACACTAGGGCTGCGTTCAGAAGAATAGTAAGCTCACTCGATGAAACAGTATGTGCGTAACTTTCTCTTGCTGAACGCACTCTAGATTCAACGATTCGTGATATAATATCCAGAAATGAAGTAACGAGCGAATTTGCGATTTTACAGTCTGCCGAAGAAGGGAGGTTGGTTCAGTTCATTGTTTGGTAGCAAACCGAAACCTGAACCAAAACCCGAGACTGAACCTGAACCACGCGAAATCGGGTGAGATTTCCAGTTAAATAGAAATTGGTTACTTCATTTCTCTTTGCAAATTTTTCTCTTTTTTTTTGCACGCCATGTTCTTTTTACAAGCAAGCTCAGGAGTGCGTTCAGAATGAGAGAAATAGTTTTAGGTAAGAACCATTTCTCTAATTCTGAACGCTGCGTCGCTGCCTGAGTTAGTTAACGGCAGCCATTGCGGCAGCTCTAAATGAGTAAAAAACATGGCTTTGGTGTCCGTTATGTGTGTTGCATACATTTAATTAGTTTTTGTGCCATTTCTGTCAACATTGTTTATATTTTACTGCATGTTGCATTCCGTTTGTATACTAAAACTGAGTGATTGCATTTATTATAGCTTTATTGGTAGACCAACATCAGCTAGTCCAGCAACAGGCAGCAAAGCCCAACATTTGAAAGAGGTCGCCAGCTTGTTGGAGGACGCTACCTCCATCTAAACCTAAATTGAATAAGTATTTGATATTTCTTAACTTAAAGATTTTCGTTACCGGAAGCGGAGGAAGTAAGTTGTAATAAGTGAAAAATAGTAATAATTAAATTTGCACCAATAGCTGCGTTTTTAAATGAAGGTAAATTAATCATTCTGTCATATATGTAATTATTGTATATAACCTCAAACAGAAGCCAAACTTCATGGTAAGAGGTACGATAATGTTGTGTTTCTTTGTCGAAATTTTGATTGATGAGCAATTGAATAGTTTTATTATTAAAGTTTAACTTAATATGCGTTGCTGGCACGTGATTTGTGGCGATGCGTTTTTCTTTAAGTAACTTAATGAAAATGTAATTAATTTATTTATTGTAAGAATGGATGATATTGTTGAATGACACACTGGTTGGTGCTTGATTTATTTTTATTTCTATTTACTTATTCCTTACAAACTAATGAATGAGTCTTCGAAGTTTAAGCCTAATCCAAATATGGTAACAAATAGTTTTCGACGATTGATTCATTCAGATGCCACATGAAGTGATTAACACCGGGCACGGTGATGATTTGCAACTTTCCTTGCTCCTTCAGGCTTTTCAAACCTATCGTATCATTGGCATAGATATCACGTTCCATTAAATTTAAAACAGTCATGTTGTCATCATAGTATCCGAATTGGCTACAAAATAACAATCCGGTTAAATAATAATATCAACTTAAACTTGCGAGCGAAATTATAGGTCATCTCAGAAATATTTTTACTGGAAAACTTTTTTACCTTGATTGCCAAGGAGTAATAACATCGTCATTCGGTCCACCGATCAATACCATTTTCTTTAGTTTGACTAGACTTTCTTTGAACTGACTGCTCCTGTTCGTCATAATTTCATTATTAACATAAGGTAAGAACTGGGAATATGAGTAATACAAGTCTTTGTGAAATGGGTCATTCCAGTAGTTCGCTACAGATGTATGCTGCCCGATACGTGAATAAAACAGTTCAAAAGCAGCTTTCAACGCAATGCCTGGGAAAATAATGTGCAAAAAGGCAGCTGGAAAGAAAACGAACTAATTAATTCAGTAATTTTTTGCTGGTCTGGTCTGGTACATACTTCCGTATTGGCCAGCTTGTGGTCCACTCAAGGATATGAAATTCTGCACATTATGCTCGGGAAATGCTTGTAGTATAGCTCGGGCAATTAATGCCCCTTGCGAGTACCCTAGCAAATGAATACCTTCAGGATGTGATGCTGATATGTTCATTATATCAGCGCCTATTTCTTGCACCTGATACCACATGTTATCTAAGCTTGACCAACCACCAAAGCGTTCACAATTATAGAGGATTGTACCAGGGTGTTTCTGCATTTATAATTACAAAACAAGAACATAAATAATGAGAAGAAATTGTTG
>JARJEB010023360.1:0-11518 GCA_030264535.1 Liometoxenus newtonarum
AATTAAATCGTAGCTCAAGCATTTTTAGCTAATTACTTGCAGTGTTTCGTGTGTAGTTTGGATTGCAAGTTTTTCAATTGCAACGGGAGGGGATTGGGGTAGGTATTCGTTGACGGCGGAGTGCGTACAAAATGCCTCAGGTAAACTGCGCCGGGGAGCGCCATGTTGCGAAATAGTGCAGGACTCCTTTTTTGACGACGCGTAAAATTGCAATTCGTCCAGATGTTGATTGTAATATGGTAACGTTCGTAGGAAACAAATTGGTCATTCAATTAAATCGTAGCTCAAGCATTTTTAGCTAATTACTTGCAGTGTTTCGTGTGTAGTTTGGATTGCAAATTTTTCAATTGAAATGCGAGGGGATTGTGGAGAGGAGTCGATAAAAGAGGAGTGCGTTCCAAATGCCTCAGGTAAACTTCGGCGGGGTAAACAATTTTTCGATTTGCTTCAAGATTTCTTTTTTAAAAACGTGTAAATTTGCAATTCGTCCAGATGTTGATTGTAATATGGTAACGTTCGTAGGAAACAAATTGGTCATTCAATTAAATCGTAGCTCAAGCATTTTTTAGCTAATTACTTGCAGTGTTTCGTGTGTAGTTTGGATTGCAAATTTTTCAATTGAAATTCGAGGGGATTGTGGAGAGAAGTCGGTAAACCAGGAGTGCGTTCCAAAAGTCTCAGGTAAACTTCGGCGGGATAAAAAAATTTTCGATTTCTTCCTTTTTAAAAACGTGTAAACTTGGAATTCGTCCAGACGTACGATTGTAATAGGGTAACGTTTGTAGTATTAAAATTGGTCATTCAATCAAATCGTAGCTCAACCATTTTTGTGCTAATTTCTTGCAGTAATTAAAAAAGTTTTTCGTGTGTAGTTTGAGTTGCAAATTTGTGGGGTCCGTTCCAAATGCCTGCGGTAACCTTTCACGGGTAAATAAAACATTTAGATTTTAGATTTTCTTAAAGATTTCTTTATAAACATAACACCATTGTATGACTAATAAAATATGAATAGCAATTTTCGTTCGACATGCCTTTGTACCTCTTAAGTTCGTCTCGAAAGAATAAGCAAAAAAACTGTGGTGAGTTGACAGCATTGACCTTAATTTAACAGTGATTATGCAACCCAAACACCAATTCCAAAGACGAACTATATAAACATTAAATTAAAAGCACTTATTCTAAAATCCAATCAAGTACTCTTGGAGTAAAATAAGAAATAATGACATCAGCACCAGCTCGTCGACATGAATGCAACACTTCCATAACGATAACCTTCAAATCAAATGCACCAGCGCGTGCGCCATGATAAAGCATTGCGTACTCTCCGGAAACTTGATAAACAAACATGGGATGATTCGGATAAGTGTCTTTAACCATTCGCAGGAGATCCAAGTAGGCCAAAACGGGTTTAACCATAAGCATGTCCGCGCCCTCTTCGACGTCACGTGCCGCTGCACGCATTGCCAGTCCAGTGCTCTGCGGTGGTAATTGATAGCATTTTCTATCACCGAATGAAGGTTTTGAGAGAGCTGCGTCCCTAAACGGCCCGTAGAAAGACGACGCGAATTTCACGGAGTACGAAAGCACAGCCACTTTGTTGCCCAATTCATTGGCGATTAGTGCTTCCTTGATTGCGCCAATACGTCCGTCCATCATGTCAGAGGGGGCCACCACATGTGCACCTAGAAATTTCGATTTAATTAAGTAATTGCACGGTTCGTTGAAACGAACAATAGAATATTATTATATGAGTGCAATTCATCTGAGTGAGCAATGGCCATAATCGCGAATATAATGCTTTTTCTACACCTTGCACTATTTTTAACATAAAATACAAATTGTGATTTCTCGATGAAGCAACGAACGAGCACTAACTGACAAGTGAAACAATATGGCGCGCGATTCACATCGAGCTATGGTCGGATTTCTTCGGGTTCTTCCGAGATATTAGATCATATAGATAAGTTGGATCGATCACTTCAAATTCGTTAAATCTTGTTGAACTTGAATATGCGATCAATGTTATTTAATTGCAGTGATTTCTGAAAATCCATAACTCACGGTAGTGAGTAATGAAAATCTATAACTCACGGTAGTGAGTTATAGGTACCATTAATCACTCAAAAAATGCTAATAATGACCATATAACTAAATAGGTGTAGAAAAAAAATTCATACCTGCTTTGGCATAGTTAAGTGCAATTTGAGCAATTCTCTTAATTGATAACTCATTGTTGATGGTTCCGTCCTCGTGTAGAACCCCACAATGCCCATGACTCGAATAAGGGCACATGCATACATCACAAGCAATCGTGAGTTGTGGAAACCACGATCGTAACTTGGGCAGAGCCTTAACAACAGGATTGCTAGGACTATCTGCATTCGTGGCAAAATCGTCTTTCTCCAGCTTATCGAGAACACCAAACAACAGAACAGAACTGAGTCCTCTGACTATTAACGGTTCCAGGTGAGCTTTTAATCGGTCAACACCAAAACGTGATACTCCCGGCATACTTTCAATTGGTTGGATTTCGTTATCATGTTCACTGAAGTTGAAGCAACAAAAGATTAATAAAGGAAAGTCAAAAACATTATTGTAAACATAATATTTGAATGAAACTTACATGATAAATAAAGGATACATCAAATTATCAGCTGTTATTCTACAATTTCCGCTGTTCCATCTTCGTAGAGTCTCGTTGAACATGCCGCTTTGTAACAAATGCTTCTTTTCCATGTTTACTTCTTTTTTGTAACAATAATATACGTAAAACTACGTTTTAACTGCTCTTATTGCTTTTAATGTGCCAACAATAACTTACGTGAACCTGGACGTGACCTCGATCATGATATTTATCATGATTTGATAAAAAAAAATAAAGACTAAGTTCGAAGCAAACGTAAAACAACAAAGAAAACGCATAAAACACAGTTTTTGTTTTTAGGTGCTTTCCTGGCTGCTGGGCGCACTAGGCTCGGTCCTAGAGTACTCCAGAGCAGCATATATGCGTTCCTGGCTACTTTGGACGCGCTCTCGGCACCGCTTCTTGAAGCACGAACGCATCCGAGCCGAGGGTAAACTTTCCGCTCGTTTTGTTTCCTCCTTACGGTCTGGCAAGTAACAGACACTGCACTTTACACATTTCGCCGACTTTCTCACGCTCCGACTTGTCTGTGGCTGCGCAAACTAGCGCTTCACGCACGCTTTTAACTTAAGTTAAGCCTGCATGTGTGTAGATACCCTTAGGATGCGTTTCCATAGTGGGATTTGCGTTTTGCGAGAGCGCCGTGATTGGCTGAAAACTGCCCGATATGAAACGAATTGCCAGTTCGATTTAGATCGTACACTTTTCAGCCAACCAAGGCTCTCTCGCAAAACGCAAATCGCGATTTGAGGGTGGCCTATAACTCTTACTGGTAGGACTACTGAAGGGTAGAATTATAAGGGTAAAAGTACGGCGGAAACAAACACTGGAAAAATTCTTACAGTTTCCTCACTGCAAAAGTAGGCAACTTAATCATCATATTCTGGAACTCATTTATGATTGGCCTATTGCATTTCTGTCGCTAGACGCAAGTGTGAAAAGGAACGTTTTGTCATTGATGGATCACATTCTACCATGTCTGCGTTCAGAAGAACCACTGGGGAACTATACCTGTGTAAATCAGGCGTTCGGGTTAAAAAAAATTGTAAATCTGAACGCACTCTGAATTCTATCCCTAAATAGGAATTTACATTAGATACTTTCTTTCGCATGGTTATGTTGGTACCCCTGCCCCATAAGACCCCCTCCCACCTAACCACTTCCACAGATTGTTTACCATTTTCGTTTGTTTTGTTTTAATATTAACCTACAAAGCTCTAACACTGGAATCTGCTGGAACTATAAACAGGAGCACCCCAAGCAATCAAACAAATTACAAATATAGTAGAGAATCTGAGATCAAACAAACTTGGGAGTACATTCGCTTCGTGATGGTTGAAGATAGGATAGGTATCTCGATGGAACGTTTAATTTCTGAAGTCCAGCGAAGGCCGCCATTATGGAACCACAAACTTCCTTTGGTGGAACGATCAAAACCAATCAAGGATGGCTTGTGGTACGAGATTTATGAGGCGCTTGATGGTATGAGTCATAAAATGTGTTTGTTAATTTATGTAAAACTGATAATAAATTATAGGAAAAATGCCATTGCTCGATATTTCGAAAAAGTGGAAGAACATTAAAGATTCCTACATGACGTCGATAAGAAATGCTAGAAAACGTAGACGTTCCGGAAGCATTTCCAAAAAGTATATTTATCAAGATCTTCTTGGTTTTCTGGATGCCGAAATCAAAATGAGCTCAAGACAGTAAGAATTGATATTTATTTGTTTTTTCTTTTCTTCTTTAATTATAAATTAATGAATTATAAAGCAGAAGAACTTCAAGTCGGAGATTTAAAGTTGTGCCGGTGGTGGATGTTGACGCGGACGGCGGCGTTGACGACATTTCAAGGCCTCCTAGTCCGCTGAGGTTCAGATTTAGCCCAACTCCAAGCCCGTCGTCGATGTTTGAAGATGCTTCAAGAACATCATCGCCAAGATCATCAGATAAAGAAGGTTCGACGTTTTTATTATTCAGTAATTGCATTTTCACCGGGTGCAAACGTTTATGCAGCCAAAGAACCGACTGCAATCATTTGCACCCATTTTATGCGTTCAATTTGTCACTCTAAGTACTCGGAGTAGTTCGGATGTACTTTGATCAGGTTGGAACTACTCTGAGTAGTTTACAGTGGCATATCGGAAGCAGTGTGCACCGGGTGCAATGATGAGTGCACCGGGTGCAATGATGAGTGCACCAATTGGGTGCATTCGGTGCAACCGTGAGATGGCGTATTCTCCAATAAGATTGCAAACGTTTGATTGCACCTGTGGTAAGCGGGTGCAAGCCGTGTGTATTTGCACCGATGCAAATCGGCATGCCATCACTGCATTATTACAAATTTGTTTTAGATAAAATAGAGGATCCAGAGGAAGTCATGGTATCCTTTATAAATCAAGGAGCGCCAGGCCAAGATACCAAACTTGAGGATCCCGTCAACTTGGCGATTTTGGAGCTACTCAATAGGATACCGCAACCCAAACGATTGGACGTTCAAATGACATTTTTATCAAAGTTACATGCCATGATAAATTCTCCTGACGATTAGATTAACGAAATAACGATGAATTTTACTTAGGTTATTTGCATGTCATTCTTCATTAAATATGTTGCCTTCTTCACTTCACACCTCATGGTCAATAAATTACGATTTTATACAAATACACTTTGACCTTTGCGACTCAGCTTTAAACAACTTTTTCGGATGTTAGGCGTTGCTCCATACCTGCCTGAACACTATTTCATGCATTCTGAACGGTACAGCTTCTTTTTCATTCTGAACGCTAACTTTTTTTTCATTCTGAACGCTACAGTTTTTTTTTCATTCTGAACGCTAAGTTTTTTTTTTCATTCTGAACGCTACAGTTTTTTTTTTTCATTCTGAAACGCTAAGTTTTTTTTTCATTCTGAACGCTACAGTTTTTTTTTCATTCTGAACGCTACAGTTTTTTTTCCTTCTGAACGCTACAGTTTTTTTTTTCATTCTGAACGCTACAGTTTTTTTTTTCATTCTGAACACTACACTTTTTTTTCATTCTGAACGCTACAGTTTTTTTTCCTTCTGAACGCTACAGTTTTTTTTCCTTCTGAACGCTACAGTTTTTTTTTTCATTCTGAACGCTACAGTTTTTTTTCATTCTGAACGCACTCCCGAGTTCGGCACAAAGTTCCAGGTTCGGAATTTCCGAAGGAATTGCGTTCGGACAGTTTCCGATGTCAAAAATTCTTTCTCCTGAACATTTGTTTTAGGTTTTTAATATTTTTAGGTTAATTTTTCAGATGTATGTCTCTGGTTTGGTTTGGTTTTGATAGATATTAGCCGTGTTCGTTTTTACTCCATTTGAGCCGTAAACTTGGGCAAACTCAGTAAAATGTTCAGAATGGGAAAAATGGTTCCATTCCTGAATACTATTTCTCGCATTCTGAACGCTACTCAGTGTTGCCGCGGCCGAAAATAAATTTGTACCTCGTTTTGTAGCAAAACCGAGGGGAAAAACGTACCAACCTCCGTACCAACAAAATGGTATTTAAAGTTGTCTAACTTCAGTCATTATATAGGCAACCAGATTCGCACATTTGTAGTGAATGTGGACTATAGACGCTACACAAATAAATTAACCAAAATTTAACTAATTGAGATAATGATTCATTACTATAAAATACTGAAAAATACAAATTATCTATTGTGGTAGATTTTGTATGTAGAGCTGGCAACCTCTTGACGACGGGTTGACCCGGCAACACTGTGCGATGATCGACGGCGGTCGATCATCACCGAAGAAAGAAGAGGCCGAGCCGGCAACACGGTCGACGGCAGTATGATCGAGGGTGTTCAGTTTTTTTTGTAGTGAAAGAAAGCATTATTATTTGAATTTGCAGTTTTATTAATAATCCTAATAAAAGAAAATAGTGTACTAAAAAAATCTATAACTATAAATGACCTTGAACACCAAAAATTGATAAATCCCAAAGAAATGAGTATTCTTGGTTGCATATATTCTTATCTAATAAAAATGTACCAGAAATGCCTCAAAATAAAAATGTAGTACCAGGGTACCAAAAACAAAAAATTTTGTATATTTGTACCACCGCGGTAAGCTGATCTGTACTGTTTTTTCATTCTGAACGCACTCCCGTGAATTTTGTTCGGACATTTTCGCATGTCAAAAGTTTTTCTTTTTTCTGACATTTGCTTCAGTTGACAGTTCAGGCACTTTTCATATTTTCAGGTTAATTTTTCAGATGCTTTTTTCTCTCTTGTAATTTCACTTCCATTACAATTTAATTTAAATAAAATAAGTTTGATGAATTTATCATGGATATACTCAAAGCAGAAATAGCAAGAAAGCGTAAACAACTCGAGGAAAAACAAATACTAGTAAGTTATTGTCCGGAT
Source organism: Liometoxenus newtonarum (assembly GCA_030264535.1). Taxonomy (NCBI): domain Eukaryota; kingdom Metazoa; phylum Arthropoda; class Insecta; order Coleoptera; family Staphylinidae; genus Liometoxenus; species Liometoxenus newtonarum. Next base: position 7,044 of record JARJEB010023360.1, read on the forward strand.
AATGTTTATAATAATTTAATTTTCATATTTTATATACTTTTGTTTTTGTTTTGGTGTTTCTAGGCTCCTAATAAAAAGTACTTCAAGCGCGGAGACCTAGCAGCAAAGGAATTCGAAGAATACCAAGCAAAATTCGGCAATAAGCACAATCAACAAGTAGACAATGAACAAAATACTGACAAAACGTCAATCTGCGGTTTGGAATACTCCGAGGCAACTGTCTTACCCAGAAATGAAGTGATATCAAGGCTTCGCGATAGAGCCGAACCGATTTTGTTATTTGGGGAGTCTATATTGGATGCGTTCAAAAGATTACGCAAAGTGGAAATTCTAGAACCGGAAGTGAACAAAGGCTTTCGAAATGATTTCCAAGAAGCTATGGACCAAGTAGACGAAGCTTACTTAGATGAGTTGATTGCAGCCGGTGCTTCCAATGATAATAAGGAACATGTCAACGCTGAGGACAACATGCAAGAAAATGTAAATACTTACGATGACATTAAGGAGATGGCCAAAAAGATGGGAAGAGGTGATCGGGATCATGATATGAATGTTATTATGAAATTTATTGAGGTATGAAATCATTTGTTTATTATTTTGTGTTATTTTTTACGCGAATAGTCGAAAGAATCAGAAAACTACAGGTGCAGGCATGATTGCGTTCAGATTTATTATAACTTTGTGTTTACTCAATGTATTTCTTGTAGTCCATCGAAAATACATTTTTCGCGAAGGGCCGCTTTTTAAATTTCCCGCTCGAAAAGGGGCCTGTGTAAATAATAATCGGAACTGAACGCGGTCCAATTGACGAGTTTACACTGTTGACATGGTTTTGACAGATTTAGCGATTTGTGACTTTGGTTGAATGGTTAATCAACTATGGCGCTCTGTATTTGTGGAAGGAGCTCCTGCTTATTACGCAAATTCGAGTCCTTGGAAAATGTGTACATTTTGCCGGCAAATTTGTTTAATCCAATCACGTGTCTCATAATTGCTTATGTTTAAATTTCGCGCTTATTTGTATTCTCGTACTTAGCAAATGGCAGCGCTGAACACGCCCACCATGTCTCTTGTTTGCTGAGAAGGACTGTATATACATATATTTATTATGTTTCAAGTTGTTGTTAAAAATGTGGAATGACCAACTGCAATTGCGTACGGTGGAAGGAAAGCGTTCGACTCGTGGAAAACTTGCAGGTGCAATGTACACTCAAACGCAAGAGTATTTGAAACCTTTGTTGCGAAAATTACGGACTCACACGTTACCTGAAGATATTTCTGATAGTTTAACAGAAATTCTTGAACATCTATTGAATAAAAATTACTTAAAAGTAAGAAACAAGCGAAGATTTATTAATTTTATTACACAGTTATAGTAATAATTGATAGTAGAAGGGTACAGCGGGTTCTAGGACCACCGCTACCCGTGGCACCCCCTGTGGCAGATTTGGAACTAGTGTTTCAGCGCCCTCTGTTGGCCATTTTACTACTAACGGTTTTGTGAAATTCTGTTACTTTTCGACTAACACCGTTATCTGAAACTCTGTACAGGTGGCGACCTCTTCTTTTTAGTGTCGCATGTTAATATTTTTGAATTGCAGCATTTTCCTACTTTTTTTGAATTTACAGTTTCCTACTTTTGAATAGCATGTGGGTAGCTAGCACCAGTTTGGCAAATTTCACTAATGGCCACCAGAGGTCGCTGAAACACTAGTTCCAAATCTGCCACAAGGGGCGCGACGGGTAGCGGTGGTCCCAGAACCCACTGTTCCCTTCTACTATTGATTATTTTGTTTTCTTGCTTCATTCAGGCTAGTGATGCATATCTTCAAATGGCAATCGGTAACGCTCCATGGCCGATTGGTGTGACAATGGTTGGAATTCACGCACGTACTGGGCGTGAAAAAATTTTTTCCAAGAATGTTGCTCATGTGATGAATGATGAAACGCAACGCAAGTACATTCAGGCACTCAAACGGCTGATGACAAAATGTCAGGAGTATTTCCCAACTGATCCATCACGTTGTGTCGAATATACTGGCACAGGCGCCAGAACTTCTGCTGATATCGACAGCGGTGGTAACAGTAGTAGCAACTAATCTTCATTTTATCATCGAACATTGTCGAATACGTCAAATGTTGTTGACATATTATGACGTTTACTTTCCATGTACTAACAGATGGCATTATGTGCGTTGACATTTGTCGTTTATTATTAATAGATGGCGCCCATTTTTGTAAACTAGGAACGGAAGTATGTTGGAACAAACCTAGTATCGCTATTTCGTTTTGCAAAGTATAACTACATCTAGTGTTAGTCGCCTAATTGGTCGGCGTTCAATGCAGCCGCTTCCACTGCATTCATATTCGAAAATGTCGAATACGTCAAACGTTATTGACATATGATGTTTACTTGTAACATACTAACAGATGGCGTTGACATTTGACGTTTACTTGTTATAAACTTAAAATAGATGGCGCCAATTTTTGTAAACTAGGAACTGAAGTGTGTTGGAACAAACCTAGTCTCGCTATTCCGTTTTGCAAAGTATATCTACATCTAGTGTTGGTCGCCTAATTGGTCGGCTTTCAATGCAGCCGCTTCAACGGCATTCATAATGGCGCCGCGTACACCACCACGTTCCAGTTCGTGCATGCCAGCGATAGTAGCACCGCCCGCCGAACACACTTGGTCTTTCAGTTGCCCGGTGTGCTTGCCAGTTTCCAGTACCATGGTTGCAGCGCCGAGGATTGTTTGCGCTGCAAACTTGGTAGCCATATCGCGATGCAGGCCCATTCGCACGCCACCGTCCGAAAGTGCTTCTATCAACAAGTACGCCTACAAATGCAAACAAACTGTAATAAATAAGTTTTATTCAAAAAAAAATATAGATTTTGCAGTTCAAATGACGTAGTAATCGAAAGAGTAGCGCATAATTGAGGTTACGAATTCAAAAACAGATTACTACGCCATCTATAAGTTGTTTTACGTACAAATGAAGGCCCAGCTCCTGATACAGCTGTAACAGCGTTAATTTGATTTTCGGGTACTCGTTGGCACATTCCTGTCGCTTCTAAAATAGCGCGTGCTAATGATACGTCGTAATCGGTTACGTTTTTGCCGGGACAATATGCCGTGCATCCTTGACCAACTGTCATTGGTGTATTTGGCATTATTCGAATCACTCTGGAACCTTCAAATACCGATAACATCTGAAAATTTGCAAATATAAAACGTAATGTGGTTTCAAATGGCGTCACGTGACTTTCGATTTGTATAAAGAAGTTGTCAATAAGAATATCCAGAACAGCTGATATTACTGAACAAAGTGTACTGGATCAGTATTTATGAGTATTTATGCAGTGACTTTGTTCAAAAATCGAAAGCCAGTGATACTGTCAACGTGTCCTCCAGTTAAAACGGCAACAGTGTATTTGTCATTCATGTTAAGTCAATAGTACGTTCCATTTGGGCATAAAGCTAGTGAGCTCCCAAATCGAACGCAGCCCTTTATGTTTAAAAGACGTTGCCAAATACTTTTTAATACAAAAACTGCACATACTTGTTCTAGTTTAGCCAATTTAAAGCCAGCCAATATCGAAACAAATAATTTATTCCTAATATGTTTGTAATGTTCACTCTTTTTGATCATTTCAATGGCTGTTATGACAACGTGTGGTTTCACAGCAAGAAACACCACATCCGCTTCCCGTGCAACAAATCCATTATCTGTTGTAACATTTGCGCCTAAAACTTTCCATTTATCCAAATTCTTTATGTATGGACTGGAGACATGTATCTGAGAGAAGTCAATTAGTCCTTTTGATGTGATGCCACGGCAAATTGCTCTTGACATATTGCCATCGCCAATAAATCCAATTTTTTGTACGATTTTCGAAATTGGTATGATATTTTCTTCTTCATCGTCTTGTAAACAAACAGTTGAAAGTCGAAAGGATCTATAACGGTACTAAATGGTTATAAATCAGTCAAGGTCACGTGATTATTCAAATACCTACCTTAAAAATATACTCGAAAATATGTGTATATTCGTTATTGTTTGCGATGGATTTACACGTAACTTTATCATTTTATATTTGTTTTTCTTGGATTATTTTAGTGTATGATTTGGAAAAGGTTATGAAACTCCAATCTATTTTGGAGTCGGCGCCGTTACGTTGCCAAATGCGTTGAACTCAAACGCAACGTAAGGAGGACAAAGCAATTTACAATTTCAATACGCATTACATCATTCTATTTGTTTCCTACTCTAATAAAAGGTTAATATTTATAGAAAACTGTTTTTTAAATGTATAGTAAATATTTTTCTAATTATTTACAAAAAATTTCCGAAAAAAACAGACATTCCTTCTTAAAATGACGGCAACATTGCATTTTTAAGTCAAAACTTTGTGCAAATGACAATTTTATCTCTATGACAACGTCATGTATCAAATATTTCGTTCTACCTCTC
>JARJEB010023374.1:0-17029 GCA_030264535.1 Liometoxenus newtonarum
CATATACAGTATGATTTCCTAGAACTCGTCTATCATAAAAGTAATTTTGATCGGAAAATGGAAATGATATTTTGATATCACTAAATTCCTGCACAATCAAAATTACGTTTACGATCGACAAGTTCTACGATATAGTAGTTTATATGATCGGAAAGTTGTATACGGTAAGAATCCTTACCGATTTTTTGTCAGCTATTTGCTGTAACTTTGAGCGAGCATTTTTGGGTTTTATCACAAGTATCACTCGGCACTTATTCCAACTAGATAATGAACCAGTCGGCACCGGATATGTCAGCACCGGATAACTCTTCACCGGATAAATTAGCTCCAGATAAATCGGCATAATGTGAATAAAATATGTTATATTTGAAGAACAGTTAAAAGAATAGTGAGGAAGATAAAAATTACGTTATTATTAAAGAACAAAACCATCCGTCTTTTTTAAAATTTAATTGAGCTGATATCTCACTTCTTCTTAATGTCACCTCACTCTCATTCTAAGTGACTACAACTACTATCGTGTACTACCCACTGCATATTGTTAGTGTTCGGTCAAACCACTTTCGGTAGTCGCCAGTGCAGCTATTAGTTTCTGAACTGAACGGTCTGGAGGGGCTTTACTGGGTAGTTTCAGAGGATGAATTTGAATTACAAATCTTGACTTTGAAACTTATAATTGTGCTATATACATATACCACAAAAGATGAGACGCACTTACGTCTTTAACGAAATCGATTGCTGTTGATCGTAGCAATCATCACATTCTATGTCATCTGCCTTCCTCGCATTAACAATTTCATAGATTCAGTAGTAGGTAAGCATAATTGTAAATGTTTTAGAGCCTTTCCTGCTTGGACTTATGAGTGTAAGGAAACGGCATTTTATGCGTTCACGCATAAACTAAATTGCTGGTGATGATGCTAGAAAGAGGAGATTAACATTTATTCCGCTTAACCATTTTAACACGTCTCGACATACATTTCAATGTTCAGGTAGCTAAATGTTAAAATTTATACAAACTAAAGAAATAAAACAAATGAAATTGATTCTATGGTAAGAAATATTTTGGAATTAATCGGTTTGCAAAATAAAGTCAAAATGGGATTATGCAGCAGAAATAATTACAGTAAACACAATAAATTAAATCACATATTTAGAAACTAAACTATAATCCTTTTTTTTCTGAGTTATCATAAATTTGCAATACACGATGTTTAAAATAGAAAAATATTACCTTCTACCACGAAATTGATGGAATGGAACTATTCTGTGCTACTATTCTTATTTTTCCCAGACGCGTATGTTCTATGAGTAGGTAATTTTTAATTTGTGTCGGTTTGTTCTTTGTTGGTTACTTGTAGATATTTAATTGCATAATAAGGAATTAATCTTAAACGGAAACGGGACGGAACTGATTTTTCTATCCAAATAAAATGATTGCAAATATATGGAAGGAAAGAGTCACTTCACAGCAGAAGAACATTGAGATATTGGGAACATATGATAAAGACATGAAATGAAGAAAGGATGAAAGACGAGAATTGATGAAACAGATGCCACAACAATAAAATTGTAAATCCTTCAGCATTATACTAACTAATTATAAATATCTGTACACTGTTTATGACATTACGGTGTAAGTTTTAATTGATAAATCGATGGTTGGACATTTGTATTGATAACTTAACCGAATGAAAGATGCTGAAACTAAACCAAATCAAACCAACATAATGAAAAGTGTTTAAAGTTGTGAAAATGTGGAAGTAGCAACTGAATTTGAACGAAAGAAAGTCAAAGAAAGACGAAACAGAAGCATTTAAGTGCCAATTTCAATTCAATCAAAGAGTATTGGATTCTATCGATATTGCCAATGCACAATTTGGACTACTGAACTAAACTGATGTAAACTATATTGGGAGACATATTTAACGTTTTGTGGAATAGGATATATCTATAGCTACACTTTCTTGTTGAAATCATTGATATGATTTGATTTATGGTGTTTAGCATTGGATTTAGACCTATTGTGACTGATTTGTAATGATTTGAAGTACATATTCCTTTTAAGCAATATATTGACGTTATAAACAACTTATAGCAAACAATTCTAATTGGTGAAAATGCTCTAATGTCTGACTTGATGTAAATCGAACCTACTTGCAATTTTTCAACATTTTAATTGTGAATAATTGATTTATTTTTAAGGCCTCCTATATTGGGATTTACATGGTAATCACTTCAGGTCGTACTAATGGGCCTCCTACTGCTAATAAAATACAAAAGTCACCCTCTTAATTTGTAGCTTAAAAAATATGGAAAACAAACAAATTTGAATGTTTCAATTTATAAATAAGGTTCGTTCTTACAATGCAGCAAACTAGTTCCAAAGTGCCCTACACACGCAGAAAATGCAAATTCTAATGGCGGACAGAAATTCTACCCACTGTGAATCATAGTGACAGCAATGTTTTCCAGCGCACCATTTAAATAACATTGATTTTGGTATAGTCCACTATGGTTTCCAACACTACATTTAAATAACAATGATATTGAGTTATCGCTCTCTGTCCATTTTACGCATCAGTTATCACGTTTGTAAGGAATTGAATACTTACCAACCTTATAATGTAAACTACTATTTCAAACAAGTAAGCTTCCTGCTATCATTATGAGTAAAACCTTTACCAAACAATGATAAAATCCCAATTAAAAAGTATTAGTTCGAAGTTTTTATGTTAATTAAACTCTCAGATTCTTATTTCGCAGCAAGATGTTTTTAAATCATAATTCAACAATACTTACTTAATTATCTCACACCGTTTCGATGACTTTATAAACAGAAAGGACCACTACATTATACCAAATTCTTGATTGGATTTATAACTAGAATTTCTAGAAAAAGAAGCAAAATATGAAAAATTGTTCTTTTCCAATTTCGTCTTAGAACTATAGGTAGAATGTGTAATTCCTCTCTGGACCATGAGCTATCACTCACCCTGTACAAATTACAAATATAAATGCTAATAGGCTAACAGCTACAAATAAAACGAAGCTGAGAATTAAGTGGCAGAGATCGGATTTCAAGTACAATTAACTGAAAATAATTAACACAAACACTTAACTGGGTTTTTAAATGACTATACTGTGGTGGTGAAGATAAATCTATTGAGAGATTTTCTTCAATGTGTTCTATTCTTTACCGTTTAATCTAACACTTACTAAAACAATTGCCAATACGTGCGGCAAAATGTCGGACAGAAATGATCTCTTTACTTTCACGTCTTATACCTATTTTCTTCTTTATTATCACATTTAATCCGTGTGGTAAGATTAATCCAGTTTTCCCATTTGACATTGTTTGCCATAAATATATCTATCGTTTTTCATTACATGCCATTCTAGCTTCTTATATATCTTTTGAAATTAATTGATTGGTTTGTATTTGATTGTGTTACTCAGTGATACATGGACATAATTTCAAAAACCACATTTTGGACTTTAACACCAACACGATTAGATCTGTGAAAATCTCGACCCAGAAAATTTACTATATGAATGTAATGCTTTGCTTTTATAGCTGTGCAAGCGGTATGCGGCCGGAAAATAAAAAAATTAATTGAAATAAAGGTTTTGCGAATGAAAACAGCATATAGGAAAATTTATTCTTATGGTCATAACTTCCTATTTTGAACACTAAAGAAACCGTTGATTGTCTCTATCTCGATGGTTTGAAGAGAAAATCCAATTATGCCATTTTAATTGATTCGACTAAATCCAGATTTCATAACAATTAAGTTAATTAAAAATTAGTTTTCTAAATTTTTGCATTTGCAATTATAGACATAGAAAATAATTATGGTATCAAGTTGAAAAAAAATTCAAAGTATTTTATGCATGGCACAATTTTCTTTTTCCTATTTTCTTTTCCTTCTTGTTTTTTTGTTGTTTTAAGATAACATGTAGGTGATTTTTGATCCATTCATACGGAACACACTCATGCATAAATGAAATTATATTAGGAAACGGTAATTATATGGAAATTACTAATTTTAAATATGACAGTTCAAATACATTGCAACGTTTGCCTCCAAGTTTTGACTTACCCAAATCTGGCATTAGGGGAGATTCGGGGTACCCGAAGAGAATATGGCCATTAATCGGATTGAATAGACATCCGCTTTTAGCAAAGAGACCTCTGTGGACAAGTTTAGAAACTTCGAAAATACATGGTCACTACAGTAATTTAGTTTAGTTATCTAGCCTTATTCTTAATCTGAAATTACAAAGTAATATTTGCTTACGGTTAATAAATATTTTGTACAAATTTACCAAACATAATTGAACTGAAACTGATAGTAATTTCTATATATAGGTATTTACAAATATGATTTACAGCGATTTACGGCTCTGTAGGGGCAACAAAATAGATATATTAATTTAAAACTGCCTAATTAAGAAATAGTCATTTAATTTATATACCTATTAAGTTGTTATATGTATATACCCATGTTAATATAAATTGACTTCTAACCTAAAGGCTCAATTCGGCCTGCCAAACGAGGTTTGCAGAAACATGGCGACGGTGAAACTTTGGCTATGTTACTTCAATGATCCTTGGCTCTCTGTGCTTCTTGAAGTTAATGTCGAGGTCGAGTAAGTATAATTAGTATTCTTCAGTTACCTTAGCAAAAATTGGTACAGATTACCACTGCACAACTTTCCTACCCTATACACTTGACCATACGATTTCGCATAGAACACGTCGATCGTAAACGTAATTTTGAACGGAAGGTGGAAATTGTGCAAAAATTTAATGTAATCAATGTCATTTCCAGTTTCACGGAGAGAAATGTATAATAGAAACAATATATTAAAGTTTTTTTAATTCAATAAAATAAACGCAGGCGCTTCTATGAAATTGTACTTAATTTTATTTATTAACTGCATCAAATAATTATATTATCCTGGTTTAATAACATTCAGTATATTACTGTATTATACTTTTTATTAATAAACATTGTACAGTTTTATTGTCCCTATACGTATCGTATTTTTCATATAATATATCATATAATATATCATATAATTCTTATGTACTTATTTTAATAAGCATTTCTCTCCGTGTTCCAGTAAAAATTACCTTTACTATCGACGAGTTCTACGAAACCGTACTGTATATGGTCGGAAAGTTGTGTGGTGTGTGGTTTTTGTTATAAACTAGTTAATAGTGAGATGTTTTACGTTACAAAGAATTTGCAACAGGCGACCCATTAAGAATACCTAAAGTTTTTATCATGTACATTCCTAAAAACTCACTGTATATATATTAGTAGGTACAGGGAATAGAGGGATAGTCGAATCACCAATCCATTCAGAACATTGAATACCATATTTTCTTAGCTTCTTTTGCTCAAAATTGCTTGTATCGGTCCTTGGCTTATGCATAACTCTATACAATCGCTTGAAATTGAAATTCAATTTGTTTTATTTTGCAGTTAGTTTGAAAAAGACTTGTCAAATTCTTGTAAATGACAAATGTTACTGTTACTGTCAAATAGAATGCGCCCGAATTCTTCGAAAGCATTCTGGGTATACTTATTTGCGCTGGATCGCTCACTTCAAATTCGTTTTGTAAAGCTTTGAAATCTCACCGAAATGCACAAGAAATTTGATTTAAATGGGTTATTTTGAGAGCTTTTTCTATTAAGTAATATTTGATAAGAATTAGGTAAAAATAAATATTGGGCAATATTCGCAGCGCCTCTGTGAGGAAGTCGCGGCGCACACTTAGGGGACCACTGCTCTAATGTGATTGATGGAAGTCTATAATTCTCGAAAATCGCTTTAGAGCGCTTGTATGTTTCTCACCAGATGCCAGCAAATTTGAATCACTCTTTAGATTCTTATTGATTGTTTTATCTCTGGCATCGATTTTTACGACTTAAATGGGAATTTATATCAGGAATTAATCGCGCGCTCTTAATCTAACATTTAACTGTTCAATCACGGACTGTTAGTGCTCTTAAAAACTGTTAAATCTATTATCTTTTTATATAATGCTCGTTTGCTAAAACTGGAATTGAATTACTTCATGGAGTTTGTTCCAACACTCATTCCTAACTAATTGAATGCATTGTTAACATGTGTGTTGGTTGGAGATTGTGTATTAAATTCACATTAATGCAAAACTGGAACAAGTTTTGAAATTTGTACACAAAAGTTATAGGGCACCTAATTGAGCTTCACGAATAAAGTTTGGAACAAACCTATATGTTAGTTGAAATTGAAAATTTGATTGCGTTTGATTTTTGTTACTGCGGTATTTATTAACCTGTCCATCCAGCTTTGTACTACTTTTACTCAAGGTGCTTTTATGCACACATTTAACAAATTTAAGATTTAGCATATAACTAAACATTTTCTTAAAACCTTAAATTTGCTAAATGTGTGCATCAAGCACCTTTACAATCTTTCAAACTAGAATAGCACTTAACCTCTTAACTTAACAAATAAATTAAAGGCAATTAAGACGCTATCCCAAATATGCAAAATTGTAGAGAGTAGAGTTCATTCATAAAATGTGTTTTACTACAACGTGCAAACTAAAACTCGTTTGTTTAAATTTCGTTAAACTCACGCTGAACTCTAAATGTCGTAGAGAAATAAAAAGAAGAAGCAATAAGAAGACTTTCGCACGATCTTAACTATAATTCAAACAGGTGTTTGTTTACCATTTATTATTTATTATGAAGTTTTAGACAAATTTTATATAGCTAATGACTTTCATTGCTGTTTCACGATGTTTTTGCTTATATCACGTTTGGTACTTTCCAACTTATCGAAAGAAGATATAGTAAGGAAAGATATGTTTTCGGGCAGAATATCGAAGTCGGGTGTTTGGCGGAAGTGCTGGCGAAGTTGCATACGGCATAAGAGGTTCTCTAAGGACTATCATATAAAACTGTTCCGTTCTATGCTTTTACTGGCAATTGTTGTTAGGGTTGCATACGTTTTCAGATTGCTCGGCGTGAAACCTGGTATGCGAGTTCAGTTCCTTCATGGTTCGAAATTGATCAACATCGGTCGGTAAAGAAAGTTTTGCAGTGCGAATTTAAAGCACCGATTTTTTTGTTTGTCCTACTGCCCGACAATTTATTTGAATATCAAAACGTAAAGGTACATATCATTTGCAAGCAAAAAAATGGGTGCGTTAAATTCGCACTGCACAACTTTCCGAACTCGTCATCTGAAAAGTAATTTTTATCGGAAAGTGGGTATGACTAAATTTCTGTGCAATTTCCAATTTTATACCTATATTCGCCAGAGCTTGGCCAGAACGCCATTTTGCCTTTCGGCAAATCTGAACAGCATAACCTCTAATCTTTTTCCTTCACCACTAAAATTTTAGAATTTTTGTAAGTTCTTTTTGCTCCACCAGTAAGATTTCTGACATTTAGGTACATTTTATATTCTATTGAATATACTTCGATTAAATTATTTTAATTACGTGGAAATATTCGAACTGGACACCCATCAACAGCATTCAACGTCGGAGTTATTTGTGTAAGTTATTTCGACACGCAATGTTTTAAAAAAGTTTGCTGTCAATGATAACAACGCCATAGTTCCAAACTTTTCACCAATACAATTTCGTTTTCCAGCAGAAAATGGAATAAATGCGTATTTATGAAGCTTCTTTACCTCTGCCGGTTGAAAACGAACTGGATGGAATGTGTATGGGGCTTTGTAGTATTAATTATTATGAATTATTATGAAATATGTATTCATCTAAAATTGTTATAATTGAAAAATCGAAGCGTATCTAACACAGGGACAAATACAGGGTGTTCAAAAAGTAAAGTAAAGAGCGAAACCCAGACCTATTAATATAATTGAATATTTATTTACCTATTTTTACATCTTCAATTGGTGGTCTTGCATCTTGGAAATAGAGAGGAAACATTCCCAATGTTTCCCTAACAACTGTTTCTAAATATATGAATTTTGATAAATTTCTTGGTGCTTTTTTTCCTGCGGAATTTCGATAAATTTCAGTAAGATATTTTGATTAAAATAATCAATACTTACCTGTATGTCAAGATGCATGCCCAGACATACACAAAGGAATGAAAAAATGTTGGAGCACGTTTCCATTCCCTAATTAAAATATTGTTACATTATTGATAAGTTATTGTGATAGGTTCGAATGAAAAGTTACACCAAATAAAAATGTTGTAAGTTCGTCGACGATATCCTCACGGCTGTAATTTTTACCATTATAATAAAGTAAATAATCAATGAGTTTTTTAGGTTTGGTATCTTTAACTTGAGCTATTACTGATTTTACCCTTCCCTTTGTTCGTTCATCTTGCTTTTTGTCAATTATCTGAGAAGTTCACATTGGCATAAATCAAATTATTTTCTTATGCGATATTTCAGTAAAGATAAAACTAGTTACTTCGAGTGAAATCCTTTTAATAGTCTGGGAACATTTATCAAATTCTTTTGCTGATTTCGAAAAGTTATAATAAATATTAAAAGGGTAAAAAAGATTCACCGCGTTTTTCGAATAAATCTGCAGACATCTGTAAGTTTTAAATATAATTCTCATACTCTAAAATATCTAAATGGACTCGTTATTACTTGATCAATGCTTCCCAATATTCGTCACTTTTTTCCTCCGAATCCAAACCAAATGCAAAATCTTGAAGAGTTGTATAAATTTATTTTATTTTAATTAAATTACACAAAATTTTCGGAAAGCGCATCGCTTTGAGAAGAAATTAATATCAAATGTGACACCAATATTTTCTTTTAATGCATCGATCAACAATTTATCATATTTCCCAAAAATATTTACGTATGAGTTCAATATACGTAGATTGAAAATAGGACTTAGAAGTTTCCTATGATTCCTCCATTTATCCCCTATAATAAACAGTAATGTATTTTAGTATGTTTTGAAAATGCATTGACTTCACAAATCATAATTGAGATGTTCTATGTCAGCAGGTGACAGGTTTGACCTTTATTTGACCTTCTCAATAAACATCTGATCGGTATATAGATGGTGTAAAAACAACATACATCTCAAGTACAGAAAGGATCATCTCGCTCATTCAATGCTCAGTCTGTCAAGTTCCGCATGAAAACCATGACGATGAAAGCGTAACCTTTAAAATAAACTCTGACTTTATTTTTGCGTTTTCCTTTCAGGTTTCCTTAATTTTTTCTGGAATGGCGAAGACGAAATGCAATGCAAGTTGAGCCGAATGAGCAATGAGCATTGAACGCGTGGGATGACCCTTGATGGGCTTGAGGTGTATGTTTTTTCCCGCCATCTTTATCCCGATCATCTGTTTATTAGCTCCGTACGTAAGCATGACGTAACTTAGAACATCTGGATTGATCTTGTCAACTTTTATAGTAAGTATTTCATATTTAGTTTGTTTTCCTACCTTTACTTAAGAACTAGCCCCTGCCTTATAATATCGCACATAGACGTTTTAAGTTTTGTTTCACTTTATGACATGAAGAGTAATATTTTATGATAGGCGTTTTAAGTTTGGTACATTTGGGTCAGGCCAGGTTAGAAGTGGACAGGCCAGGAGGATATATACCTTTAGATTCCCATAATATCTGTATATTTGGGTTTATTCCAGCATTTATCGTTAAGCAACAATTCCTCCGCTAAATCAGCGTCGTTCAAGGAAAATGTTATTTTATGGCCTATGTTTACAGCACCACACGTTGATTTAAAACTTCTATGGACCTTAAGCACACCTTCACAGACATCTTTATTAGTTTTCAAAAAGGGCGTTACCTACTGATTTTAATATTAATGAACTGTCATTGTGTTTATCTACATACAGAGCGTTTATTTTACTATCATTTTACCAAAATAAACGAGTCTTAACTAATGGCAGTACTGATGCAAGATCAAAGTAATGAATTTTTTGATCATATCGTTACTGTCAGTTGTCAATTTTGTCCCTTCTCATATTTGAATTGATTCTTCACAAATTGTCTTTCAATTAACTCACAAAAATCGAATCTCGATTCAACACGGTTTACAATAATCATCAAAATCACTCACACTAATGCATTGACTTGTCCTTGCGGAGTGTCGTCGTCTGTCCCACATCCCCACTCTCACACCGACTGTCCGTGTGGCTTTTTAGCAATACGGAAATCCCCATTGCCATGAGTTTGACATGCTATTTTCGACTGTAAAATAAACGCTCGGTATAATAGTAGGTATAGAATAGTCAACTATCAATAAAAATGCGGAATACTTTGATTTATAACTGAAACTTATACATAAGTCAATTTCAAAGTAAGTGCTCGGGCGATTACTCTGCTCGGCTTTGCCTCGCTACCTAACCTTCGCCCTCGCGTATAATAGCCTGCATATGAGCTCATTGAATAATATACTAATTAATTCATTATTCATCATGATATTTATCGGTTTTAAAATTTCTAAGTGAAAATAAAATATTTGTAAATAATTTTAAACTACTTTGTCAAATATTCATATTATAAGTATCGGCTTTCCACACTTTGTGTTGAGATATACAAAAGTTCAAATCAATAAATGATCAATTTCCATTTCAAATCCGATTTTCAGGTAAATTTGAAAAACCTAATGCCTGCTTTAAATACCTATGTATAATTCTTGTGGTGGTCTTAAGTCTTATTATTTCACATTTTTATATACCTGGACTCTATTCACACATTACTCAAGCCCATTAGGAATACAATGAAATAAATTACTGTATATTATCGATAAAGGTTTGAAAGAAGATTATCGATAATATTTGAGTGAGTATTACAGAAAGAAGTGTCAAATACGCACTATTTTTAAACTAATGCCCTAATGGTACACTAAAAAGGAGATGAGATAATAGAATTGATAATAATGTGATGAAATATAATTTGTCATTTTAACTGGTCTCTTCACCTATTCCAATTTCTAAATTTGTTATTGTTATAATCTTTTAATCTTTGATGCATTTACGTAATTTTACAAGTTGGGATTTAGAGAGAAAAAATCCGAAAAACTTCATGGCAGCGGTGGGATTCGAACCCACGCCTCCGAAGAGACTGGTGCCTTAAACCAGCGCCTTAGACCGCTCGGCCACGCTACCCAACGACCTCGTTTTTTCTACACTTTAATTAAATAGTAATGTTACCAATTTAATTAAACTTTAATTTAATTACTTAATTAATATCGTTACTAGTTTAAAGTTTTTATGTGTAATAGAGATAAAGCGAGTGCATACCTATGCACGTAAGCACCGCAAGTAAAAGTTCAAAACGTATTTCCGACCGTTAATATGACCCACTATTGTAGGTAACATAATAGATAGTAAAATCTAAAGTTGATTTTGGTAATATCACAATATTTTAGTGCGTTTTAATGAATGCACGTAATAAATGCCAAAAGAGATCTCTGCGATGAACGCTATAGCCGCAGCTGTAACAGGGCCGTCAGACCGTGGAGACAACGACGATAATTTTTCGATTCTGTTATCGGCGTTATTCGTGGAGTGAACGCTATCACTGATATTGACCTTTGTGTGGAGACTAATAACAAATACGCATGCATATGCAATCATACGACCTATAGTATATGATGTGTCAGTCATCTCCTCTGCACCAGAGAACATATTCGTTAGTTTCAAGTGTGTCGAATAAAAATCAGTTGGTCAGTTAGTTGCTTTTACAATTTTCCGTAACAAATTAAGAAAATATTTTGAACAAATATGACACAATCATGCATAGTGAATGTGTCCATGTACGATGCCTTACGCATACGTTGCCTCGCTCTTGTCCTCGGTTTATGGATAATTTTCAAACGCTTCACAAAATGGGCCTGGAATCCAAATGCTTTCTTCAGCATCGAAATGAGGGACAATCCACCTAATTGTCTTGTGGATACAACCCTTGGACAACATAAATATATGAAATTAAAGGTGAGTACCTATCCTTTTTCCATTGATATTTTAGCATTAAATTAGTAAATTCTGATGATCAACGTAGGCAACCCAAATGACCTTCATTCAGGTATTCATTGTTGTTTTATGATTTAAGGGCATTAAATTTCATTATGTGGAAGCTGGTAATAAAACAAAACCATTAGTAATCCTCTTGCACGGTTTTCCCGATTGTTGGCTCACCTGGCGTTATCAAATCAACGAGTTGAGCGATCATTTTCGCGTGGTTGCCCTTGATTTGAAAGGATTCGGAGATTCTGATAAACCAGTGAACCGCAGTTCGTACCGTATTGAGGTAATTTTGGAGGAATTAAAACAATTCATCAACGCATTGGGAGCTCCAAAGTGCACGATCATAGGTCACGATCTCGGTGCATTACTAGGCTGGTACCTGGTGCATCGAGAATCAGAGCTTGTCGACAAATTCGTTCCAGTTGCTTGTCCGCATCCAAATCTCTATTGGAAAACGATATCAAAACAAAGTTATTTCAACAATCAATGGATGAACTTTATCCAGTTACCCTATCTCCCCGAAATCGATGCAATGAAAGAAGATATCCAGATTATAAATGACCATCATCAACATCTTCAGGATAATGGCAAGAAAAATATGTATCTGGAAGCGTATAAATATGCATTTTCACGGAAAGAAGACTGGACCGGCCCGATTAATTACTTTCGAAATTTACCATTCACACGAATAAGCGAGGACAGCACACAAATCAAAACTTCCACACTATTGATCACTGGAAATGGTAAAGATCAATATGTGAAGCTCGAGGGAGTTGTTCAATCGACTGATTATTGCGAAAAGTTTTTAGTTAAGATTGTTGAGGGAGCTGGTCATTTTCCACATCAAGAAAATCCGGAAATGTTTAATAAGATGGTACTCAAATTCTTAAGAGTGAGTACAATCGCAGAAAAACAGGAAGAACGATCGCCGACCAAGGGTTGGAGGGATCAATTCTTGGGCGCTGTTTCGACAACAGTTAAATATGGAAATTCAGTGATTGATTCCGTTCAGAAGAAAACCATCAGCGCTGGTATTCCGAGTAGTTTAAGTTTGAATAAGGAGAAATATTAGATTTTATTTTACTGCTAATGATGAGAAATGCACGATGCTATAAGTTTAAGAAATTTCAAAAATTTCCCTCTTTTTCCTAATGTGTTATTAAAAAATACTTAAATAAAAAAATAACAAATCTATACAGCTACATTACGGGTTTAATGTATACTCAACTGCTCATCAGATTAATTTAGAAATGAGTGTTTTGTTTTTATCTGGGCTGTGATCAGAAATTTTAAAATGTTTTATACTTAACTATTAGTCCAGTTTTGTGTGGTGATTTATCACTTTTTATAAAAACCATAATACATAATTTTAGGTATCTGAAAATGTTGTGCCTACTTACTTATAGTCTACTAAGAAAAAAATGTGTAATACTCTTTTAAAATGTCTATTTTCTAACTTCTAAGTTCTAAATAAATATCTACAAAAAAGTCATTACAATAGTGTCAAAATCAAACATATATTTTGTCAACATCAATCATCAATTCAAAATTTTTAGTCAGTCCATGGCTTGTGCGTTGGAACCAAAAGAATATTTAGGCAATCTTGAAAGGGAAATACAAGAATTACGTGAACAACTTGCTGAAAAAGAACGTAAATTTCTATGGGAGAAGCAACACAATACTGTAAAACCGGCACCGTCACCGCAAGATTATCTATAGATATAAAAATGTTGTTTGATTTCAGCTGAATCCTTGCACTCACAAATACAATAAACATTTATCAAATCGAGAAATAACTAGATACAGTCGTCAAATATTTCTTTTGAATCATTTCCACGGGCAAGTGGCAATTAAGGAGAAATCAATTTTGTTAGTGGGTTGCGGATCTATAGGCTGCGTTTGTGCTTTGTATCTTGTTGGTGCTGGTATTGGAGCACTTACAATCGTTGATAATGGTACTGTTGATGCAAGGAGCTTACATACACAAATTATTCATAATGAAGATGACGTTGGAACCCCGATTACCTATTCCGCATACGAAAAACTTAGAAGGTAACCGAACTGACTAGGAAATTTGAATTTCGCGCCAGTTTATGAAGAAAAGTCATGACCATAAGCAAACATTTACAGGGACCACAGACCACAATACTATTAAAAAACAGCCCACAATACTATTAAAAAACAATCATTCAAAATAATTCCAAATCTGGTATTATATAGTTAGATTAGTATAGGCATATGTGATAAACAAAATAGTTATATTTGCGAGATTTTAATTTTAAAATAAAAAAACTTTTTTGAGTACATAAAATGAAATACGGTCCTATCTATCCATTGATGTCATTTGTCAATTATTACTGTCAATTATCAGTTCGTTCAAAATTACGTTTTTTTTTTCGTGAAAATTCAAGGAAATTATTATTATTTTTTTAAATATGGGGGATTGTGATATTGAAATTAAACAATTAGAAGCTGATATTCGTAATTTCAAGGAACAATTAGAACGTATGGAAGTAAAATTGTATCAATTGAAACAAGGTTTTGTAAGTAATTCCTTTCTTAACCTAAAAATCATCAACATCATTTCCGTTTAATCTTCCTTCTTATTTACAAATGTAGCACTTTTATTTATTTCTCGTAGTGTCCTGAGGATAGTAATAAATTTAATGAAATTCTGACAACCAAAGAAATAATAAAGTACAGCAGGCAAATGCTGTTACCATGTATAAATCTTGAGGGACAAATTCTACTCAAAAACTCATCAGTTTTGATTGTTGGAGCTGGTGGTTTAGGTTGTCCATGTGCAAATTATTTAGCAACAGCAGGTGTAGGCTCGATAACGATAGTAGATAACGATGATGTTGAAAGGACCAATTTACACCGACAAATATTACATTCCGAAAGTTCCGTGGGCATTGCCAAAGTAGATTCAGCATATGAACGTTTAAGAAGGTTGCAAATTTCTTCTTAATTACAGTTTTGTTTGGTAATTTCTAATTTGTCATTTAATATTTTAGTGTAAACACGTCCGTGCAAATATTTCCGATTCAACAGCACTTAAATTCCACTACTGTGAAGGAAATCTTTGGCAATAAAAAGTTTGATGTTGTCATTGATGGAACTGATAATGTTGCTACAAGATATCTATTGAATGATGCCTGTGTTATGAATAATATGCCTTTGGTATCTGGCAGCGCGTTGCAATTGGAAGGACAATTGACCGTTTATAATTATATGGGAGGTCCATGCTATCGTTGCATTTTCCCGAAACCACCACCGCCTGAGAGTGTTGGAAGTTGTGGTGATAGTGGAGTATTGGGCCCAAGTAATAACTCATGTATTTATTAAGTATTAACAACTCTTTTCTTCTTTTAATTGTAGTTCCAGGCACAATTGGAGTACTACAAGCACTGGAAACAATAAAAATCCTTACACGTCAACCGGGGGTACTTTCTGGACGCTTATTGACCTTTGACGGAGCTGATTGTACATTTCGCAATATAAAGTTAAGGTCTAAACTTGAGAATTGTAGTGTTTGCGGTAAAAATCCAACGATAACAACGTACATCGATTATGAACAGTTTTGTGGGGCTAAAGCGGATGATAAGGTAAATATTTAAATACTTTTTTTTTGCCCCCGTATTTGAATTTTCAATTTAGGTTGAAAACGTTTCACTTTTAAAACTTGAAGACCAAGTGCACGTCAATGCGTTAACGACGTTGAAAGACAAGCTGGTGATCGATGTAAGGCCGGAAATTGAATTTAAAATGTGTCATCTACCGAAATCAATTAACATTCCCTTTGACGAATTGGCAAAAGGCAACCGGCTCATTACCGAAATGAAGACCCTGTTTAAATCTATCACTAAACAAAACGGTAATTATAATTTAATTGTAATTACGAAATAAATTCTAGAATGATTAACATTTGTGTATTTCAGTGTTTGTAATTTGTCGACGTGGAAATGATTCACAAAAGGCAGTTTTAAAATTCAATGAGCAGATTTGTGATCACGGAAATATTAAGTTCTTAAGCGTTCGAGGAGGATTGCATGCCTATTCTAAACAAATTGACCCAGAATTTCCAATATACTGACAAAATATAATTACATTTATAATATTATTTGAAAATTTTTAATAACTAAAAAGTTTTGGTGCCATGGAATTATCAAAATTTTCTATTATCTAAATAAATGCTTCAATCTCATTCGTTGAACCACAGAATCAAAGGGAATCGTCAGATAATTGGAAAAGTCATCGCAGACTTGTAACTGAAAAGAAAATTATTAATAAGATGACCACTGCGCTCCACTTGCACTCTGTAAGCGCTTATTATGCCTACAGCTCGTTAAAGTTCTAGTGGAACGCACCCTATCTGGTACAAGTCGAGTTAGTGTTACGGGTTGCCTACGATGGCAAGGCAATAAGTCGTGAGCAAATTCAAAAATTACCTACCGAAGTTTAATAATTAATTTCATTGTTCAAAATGGCGATCGAAAGTTACTGATAGCATTTGTAAAGATTTTATTTAGAAATATAAACAAATCATATTTACTTATTTGATTATCTTTACAGCTGCACTACTTGCACTACTTACAATATTAGAGTTATGATTAGATATTGATACTGATTATAAATTAATTGCGTATAACGTGAAAATCGTTTTAATTAAAATCGTTTATTTCGATTTTACTTAGTGCAATCTACTAATAAGATGACTACAAAGAAAAAACAACAAAACAAGCAATTAAAATCTTATAATAGAACACAAAAATTACTTTGTTATCAGTGCCACAATAGGCTTGTTAGGAGGATTTAGTATTAAGAATATGTAATATTTAGTAATAATAATACAGGAAGGACAGTCCTCCTTTTTTAAGGTCTATTTGTAAGGTCTATTTATAATGTTGTTTTTAAGTTTTAAAATCTGATACTGCGCAAGCGTGAATAAAAACAGTGCTCTAAGGTTCCACCCAATGGTTGCACCTGTCCTGTGCGCTTGCGCAATATCAGATTTTAAA
>JARJEB010023377.1:0-11015 GCA_030264535.1 Liometoxenus newtonarum
ATGCAGCCAGGGTACGAAAGGGGATTAGGTACACCAAATCGCCATATTGAGTTGCAGCTAAACATCACGAAATTTGAAATAGACTTTAGCCTCGCGTCACTAGTCTTCGCGTGTACTTGTCCAAATCAATATGGAGGACCAGTGGCATCACATTCCCGCTATGAATATTATAACTCTATGGTTTCGTTAAGTAAATTCTTTCTATTATGACCAAAACCAAAAGGTAACGTATTGATGTCATGATTCCAATACCAACAGGCAACAATATTTAAACGTTTAGACATATACATATAGACGAAAGTAGATAAACGTTAATAGTTATGGAATGTAATTAGTGACAACATGATTATTGTGCATTTGCGCTTTCTGTTTGTTAGTGACCTCACGTTGACAACTTAAAAATTGGTGACGTTACTTTACTTACTTATAGGCACTTACATTTACAGCACCAACACAAGTTCATATCATACTAAAATAGAAAATAGAGAAAAAACGTACTTGCTCATTACTCATTACTTTTATGTTAAGTAACATTAATTGATATGTACGTAGGAATAGACGTCTCCCTCCAACAGTAACTAGTATCTAATTATAAAATTTCTAGACTTCTAGAGTGAAGCAAATCACGTGCCCATCAATAATTTAGTATACTCCATGTGTTTGTAAATTTGCGTGAATTAATAAAATTTAAGATTTGTCCGTAATCAGTAAACACGTGATTTTTATCTTGTTGCTGGTTCCTCGTTCCCTACGTCAAGCAACGTTATCTGATTATGAAAAATTTTGTTTTTAATTACTTACTTATAATCATTAGTTTATATATTTATCGAAACATTTTTTAATTTATCACTTTTTAATTAACTATCAGCAATTTTCCACTTGATTCCAAATGATTTAGTTACGGTTTTCTAAATACCACAGGAAATTGAAAATGTGGTCAACTAGTCAGCATTTTCGATTTTGGCAAAATTATACAAAAAAAAATACGTCAAAAAATCGTGAAAAATGAACTTGAAAAATTCCGAATACATATATTTATAAATTTATTATATATCTACTTATTTGCAATTATGAACTTGAAATATGAACTCAGCACAAAAACAAAACAAAATTTTCGCTCTGCTTGTGCACTTTTCGTTTTTCTTTGCCGTTCCAAGTACGTTTAAAAATTAATTAATTATTGAGTTTTTGACCGTTTTTGTATGGTCTCCATTAACTTAAATTTTTACGGCAAAAGATTGAAACATTCAGTTATTTATACATAATAATTAGCAACTGAATGTTATAGAAGTCACACAAGTCACATGATTAAACGTGGCAGGACAAAGTACAAAATTGGCAAAAAGTTTTAAAGTTTTCCTGTTTATCCAAGTTCCAAGTTTATAATAATGTTGCCTTACTAACAAGAAATTGCTGTTTATTAAATAATCTAATTAAAATGTGAAAATATACAAAACTTACTTGTAATGGGAAATCCGTTAAATCACTTAATTAGTTAATTCTTAATTAATCAAGTCAAATCAAATCTCGCGGTTGCACAAATCAAAATAATTATATGGTTTAATAAATGAACATGCGCAACACTTGGTTTCGATTAAATTGCATTTAATAATTGCGTAGTTTAATTAGAATTTTTTTTATAAATTATTTGTGATTCGATTAATTTCGTTTGAATTATTTTCATCATTTATCAATAATAAGTTGAGATGAGGCCTTTCATATTTTAAATATAACTATTATTGAATGGAATACGATATATTTTAATTATGAAATGCAATTACGGTCCAATGACAATAATAATTATGATTATTATTGACTTTGAGCGATTGAGTGAGTGACATTGCAAACCGAACAGACAGCAGATCACAAACTGAGTCGACCGACTGCCTCTGGCCGTCCGAAATGATATTCGAAGACAGTGGGAGCGCATGCGTTGGTGGCGCCACATCGCTACTGATTCCTGAGTGGGGGCAGGCGTAGCAGGAATCGGGACAATGTCCACTGTAAGGTTGATAAGAATTTTATTCATTACTTGCATAAAATTTATTTTCCGTTGAAGAAGTTATTAAATCACAATATCACAAGTTACACAAATACAAGTACATGAAAAAGAAAGTCAACGAATTAACATTTAACAATTTTAAATTTTAATTACTTTTGTTTTGAAAAATTTAAAAACAAAAATTTTCAGTTTGATGGATAAGTTATTTTCAGGTAGGTATATATTTTTGCCAACAATCTCTTGGAATTGAGCGGAATCTGAATTATTTGTTGATGGTTGATGATCTTGGCACGTTACAATTAAATTTATTTTTAACTTACATTATTGTGATTTGAGCGCAAAAAATTATGTGGCAGATGAAAATTTATTGAAAAAAAGGGATATGCACGAGTTGAGGACCTAAGTAATCCAGAAATCACAAGTAAAAAGTTTTTTTTTTGCATTAGAACATTTTTCCCGTGGGCGCAAAGAAAGTTAAGGCCGGTTCTGACAACAATGCCATAATTCTTTCAAGTTAAGTTAAATTAAAAAAATAACATTCCAACTCCAACAAAGTAAAAAGTTTTTTTTTGCTTTAGAAGACTTTTCCCGTGGGCGCAAAGAAAGTTAAGGCCGGTTCTGACAACAATGCCATAGTTCTTTCAAGTTAAGTTAAATTAAAATAATAACATTCCAACTCCAACAACTTACAAGTTTACATCATTTTCTGGCGTTATAAACAAATATACATCAAGAAACTTGTTATGATTGTTAGGTTAGCATTTAAGTGATGTTTGAAAACATGTTGAAGTTTAAAAAAGCATTAAATGTTTGATCGTTATTGCTACCGTAAAATAACAATGTAAATAAATAAATAAAAAGACATATTAGATGAACATGCGTTTGTAATGTATTAGCTTTTTCTTTTTCTTTTACTTTTCGAAATTTTTAATTATTTATTTCACGTATTTTTATTACAGTTAAGTGCAGTTTACAATGGAGAAGTTCGAAGTGAAGTATGACGTAAAAATCTTAAGTGCGCGAGCACAGAGACGCAGGAGAGTAGGCAATGAACAGCTAGGAAATTGGGACTGCGCATACAGTTCGCTCAGCCATAACCGCAAACAACAAACTTGAAGCGAGATTTGAAGTGATGAGTGAAACTTCTACTTCTACAATTCTACTTCATAGCTTCGTTGTGACTTCCAACTTCTGCGTCTCACGTTTGCATTGTAAACCATGCTTTACAATATTTTTCCACAGCAGTTTGTACGTTTCCATTAGTAAATTATGGTGTTTTCCAATTTTTATTCATTAATCTATAAAATTAAACCTAGCAATTGAAAGTAATTCTAATTTGCCTTCACGAAGAAAATAGATATTAAAGTTAATTATATGTAATTAGGCTTTAATTAAGTATTATAATCTGTGTTTAATATAGTCGAACGGTTTTAAGCACGTTTTGTATTTTGGAATGTCATAATTTGTTTTGTCTTATTATCTTTCAACTTACGGCGTATTCTTTTTAAACGTTTTAAAGAAAAATGTCTTTAATTTATTAACGTTATGAAAAAGCTGGTGTTGTAATGCTGGTCACATTCAGACGGCGTGCCCGGGCAGCGGACAGCGTTAGGCAGCCAATCGGACGGTGTGTCTAGGTAGCGGACAGCTTTGGCCAGCCATTTAGATGACGTGGAAGGCTAGCGGACAGCACTAGGTAACAATTCAGATGATGTGACGTGTCAGGCTAGCGGACAGCGTTAGCAGTCATTCAGATGACGTGTCAGGCTAGTGGACAGCACTATAGGTAACAATTCAGATGACGTGACGTGTTAGGCTAGCGGACAGCGTTAGCAGTCATTCAAATGCCGTGTCAGGCTACCGGACAGCAATTCAGATGACGTGGCAGACTACCGGACAGCGTCGGCGGCCATTCAGATGACGTGTCAGGGTAGCGTACAGCATTGGCAGCCATTCAGATGACGTGTCAGGGTAGCATACAGCATTTTGTAGTAATTCATATGACGTGTCAAGTTAGTCAGTTTACCGGACAGCTTTGGCAGTCATTCAGGTGACGTGTCAGGCTAGCGGACAGCACTAGGTAACAATTGAAATGACGTGACGTGTCAGGCTAGCAGCACAGCGTTAGCACTCATTCAGATGACGTGTCAGGCTATCGGACAGCACTAGGTCGCAATTCAGATGACGTGGCAGACTACCGGACAGCGTTGTAGGGCATTCAGATGACGTGTCGTAGCGTACAGCATTGGCCGCCATTCAGATGACGTGTCAGGTAGCGTACAGCATTTGGTAGTAATTCATATGACGTGTCAGGTTAGTCTGGTTACCGGACAGAGTTAGCAGCCATTCAGATGACGTCTCACGATAGCGAACAGCATTCGGCATCCAATCGGACGGCGTCTTCGGATAACTGGCAGCATTAGCAGCCATTCGGACGCTAAAAAAAGAGTGAAAGTAAGTTAGTTGAAAAACATGAGAAAATTTTGGTTCAACCTTTGTTTAGTCATATCATTGCATGATGTTGTTTGGTCGTGAGCTTTTGACTTTTTTTTCTCATTTAAATAATCTCGCATGGAAATCGGTACCAGCGTTTTTTTTTTACTTTGTAAGTGTACTTCGTACTTTGAAAGCGCGATAAAAATGAATTATTTAATAACGCAACCAACACTAACATGCCTGCAAGCTATACAAGCAAAAGGGGTGTATAAAACTATATAAACTTGGAAAATACGAGTGCTCGCCACATGGATACGTGCGTGTGCGCAATTTTCGTGCTGTCAACCGCCGCCGTCAAGTATATTTAGATTTAGAGTTTAGAGAGACCATTGCCACCGTTCTATAACCATTGATTGTATAGTAACAGAACAAGATACGCGCAAGGTCTATGTTAAATTTCGTATCTGTACCTGACACGGGCAGTGGCTAAACTAGTAGTTGTACTAGTCGCACTTGTGTGGCGACACCTACGCAACATAGTTTAATACATGAAAGAAAGGTGGCGCAGCGCAGTGGCAGTTGGAAAGGTACGATTTTTTACATAGACGTTGCATATCTAGATATTCTTACAATCAACGGTGGTAAGAAAGTGTAAACCTATTGTAGTCTATATTGGTATATTTTTTTAATTAAAAGTTACTCTTAATGTTGTTGTATTGTTGTTAAAGCTGTCATTTATTGTTATCCTGGCGCAGATAAATTATCATGCAAGGGGAATTATCAAACTAAAGGTGAACTCTCGTTATTTTGTGGTTCACATACTGATATCGCATTAGAATTGTCGCAGATGAAAATTTCCTCCAATTACAAAAAAAACAAATTACGTTCTAGACTAAAACAAAAAATAATAAGTATGCGACAGTTCCAATACTACACGCCGATTTTTTATGCCATTCGCAGGGGTAGATTAATATAAAATATCAATTTAATAAACCACGAAGTAAAACACATAATCCTTGATGTTTATTGCATTTTACTATACTTTCAAGCAAAAATGTAGAAAATTACGGGAAAATGTTAAGAAAAATCAGCATTTCTGATCACTTATATTTACCTATATACGAGGAGCATAATAATATGGAAATAATAATGTGCAAAACACGAACTGTTTATGTATAGGTATTGGTGGTAGTGGTATATATTTGAGCGAAAGCAACTTGACCTAATTCTTTAACGTAGTTTTGTATATCAAACCAATGGATTTCATTTCTATGTCTACGTCTCTATATCATGGCCCAAAACAACGATTTTTGGCACACGCATTAAGGACACGCTGACTGGCCTGGCGCTTGCTACATGTCGAAGTATTCAGAAATGTTACCACGCACATTATTTACATGTGGAAATGTGAAATATATTCAAAGTTGAGGAAATTGTGATGAAAATCAAAATATTTGAATATGAAAATAGGTATAACGAGCTTTCCTGTTTTCATAAGAAATGTACATAATAAATTAGGCCGATGTAGAAAAATAGTCTCAAGATGTGTAATATCAATAAATATTTTTTTGTCAGTATAAAGATGAAAAAAATTTATTTATCCTACGCCCACTTGGAAATGACACTTTTGCTCATAGGTGACCGAAATTCTAGCTACTGTAAAGCAAACGTGAAAAGTTAAAGTCAAAATTATGGTAAAAATCCAGTTAAAGAATTTTCAAATTAATTTTTTACGTGTGATTTCATGTGAAAATTATTTTATAAATATTTTATTAATTTTTCGAAAGGATAATGTTTTTCTCGTGTTTGTGTGAAATTA
Organism: Liometoxenus newtonarum; assembly: GCA_030264535.1. NCBI lineage: Eukaryota > Metazoa > Arthropoda > Insecta > Coleoptera > Staphylinidae > Liometoxenus > Liometoxenus newtonarum. Next base: position 6,258 of record JARJEB010023377.1, read on the forward strand.
AAAACTTTCCATATTTATTAGGTAAACTACTATTAACATTAACCGGATGATTAGTAAGAAATGTTTAATTCATGGTTTAATATATTAGAAGTGAAAGAATAAATTTTTTAACTTAGCAGGAAATATTTATCAATCCAGCGGGTTACATTATGAAAAATTACCACACAATGCCTTGAACTGACCCTTCAACTCTTCAAATCGGGAACTTTTTTGTATGCAAATTTCAATTCGAAAACAATTCGAAATAATTAAACATAACATTAACATAGGCATACGTCCATATGTAAATTTATACTGAAATCCTTTGTAAAAAAAAATGGAAAGAAAATTCGAAAATGTTACGTTACAAGCGCACTCATTCCTTCTTTTCATGATTTAGTCATCCGTTCTATTTCTGTTTCGCACATTAATGTCTCTTTGTCTTCTTAGTTCAGTGAGTGGAGGTAAATTGTTAAAGGAAGAGAAGATAAAGCAGTTTATTGTTGCTTCAGAACATCTTAGTTGATTCGTTTGGTATTGCTGCGCTGCTTGCAACGTTGAATTAAAACGATTGCCACTCATCGCCATTACCCGATAAAATTAGATAATTGGCAGGTCGTTACATATCCACGACGGAAATAGACGTTATTTGCATAAAAATATAAAGGCGATAAATAAGACACGTCTGTCGTTACTCGTTATTTTCACACGACAGGACGAAGACGAGAAAGATGTAAAATGGCTTCTTAAAACTATATATATAGGTAGCAAAAATCAAAGTTTTCATTTATTAATAAGTTAAACCGAGAGGCGCAAATTTAATAAGTAGATATATTTTCATGAAAATGATTTTTAATAAAACGCAACTAGAAAACCTTTTTTTTCCGGTAGCTGAGAGAATCCTGCATAGGATTAGTAACTAGTGACTCCTGTTAGTGGCCAATGTCAGACTCTTACTGACTAAACTCTCAAATATCTTCTAAAAAAATCCATGGATAGGAAGCCTGGAGGCGCCTCTATCGTAGAAAGGGGAGGACCTCGACTAGCAAGAAGAAGAAACAAGAAGAAGAAAACGGCGGCCAAAAAGATGCATAGTTAACTTTCGCGGCACAATTATTGTTATATATTTATAAAACTGACAATGTACCATGATACCATGATATTATACATGAGTTAAGCATTTTAATATGATAAATGTTGCCTTTGAGAGCCGATAACGACCGGTAATTATTAACCGTAAAGCTGAAGCTGCAGCGGGGCAGGGAGTCGGTTGTTTTGTTCCTTCATTATTCCACTACTGTCCGCTAATATAAACATACAGAGTGATAAAAATATTTTTACTGTCCTAATTCTTTGCATTCAACTAGGTATTTTGTATACCTAGGCGATTATGTAATCCTATAACGTTTTCTAGTTTACCCTTTTCTATCTCTTGTTAAATTGGTAGCGTAGTTGAAAAGCGATTTGTACACTTGGTCACGTGCTTGTTGAACATTAATTCTTTTGTTTCGTTTCGAGTATTTCGTTAATTAATAGTGACCATTATAAATACTAGACTGGACTTACTATTTGTTTAGAATTTATTCAGTAGGTAGGTTTCTTTGCTATAAAAATATATAAATTGATGGACCGAATTGATTAACGACGAGATGAGAAAGAGAAAACACAATAGACACTATAAATATACGGTTTGGATGTGTTCCATTTGGCGCTCAAGTTTATACACTATGGCTGTATCCGCGTTGGACGCTTAGACGCTTTACGCGCTCGCGCTTAAAGCACTATTTTGTTGTTGTTCCCTTTGGATTCTGTGCGATCTGTATTGCAATGAATCCATTTCTGAACGTTCACTTCGCGAAAGCGAACATGTTTCACGCGCTTATAAGCGTCCAACGCGAATACACCCAGCTATTAGTTATAGGTACAACTGTCGAACATTAATTTTGACTAAGTTAATCATAGTTATTTTCCACCTATCATCCTGAATCATTTATGCATTGCTGATCTGCTGGTAGCTCTTCTAACTTTTACAAATTTTACAAATTTAGAATTGGTAACAAGTAATGCAGCAGTTTCAATAAAGCTTTTGCTATTTTCCTCAATATTAACAAATGTAGATAATTATATGTCATTTCCACTTTCCGTTCAAAATTATTATGACGATCTATGAGTTCTACGAAATCGTAGTGGATACGGTCGGAAAGTTGTTGACGCCCCGATTTTTTAATTTATTTTAAAAATATAATAAATCGGTCTGTTAACTTCGCACCGCACAACTTTCCGACCAAATACACTACGATCTTGTAAAAGTCGTCGATTGTAAAAGTGATTTTGATCGGAAAGTGGAAATCACATTCTTGTTTATCTACATTTTGAAATCATTAAAAAATTACAAAATTTGTTCCACGATCGACGAGTTGGACGAATCGTCGGTGCGAATTTAACGCACCGATTTCTTTTAGTCATTTCATTTTGGCATGTTTATAGTTTAGGTGTATGGAAATGGGTTGCTTGTGGGTAACTTGAATACCAAATGGCGTGAACCGATAATCGTTGCCTCATCAATATTCCATATCCGTTACTTTATGACGTTTTATCAAAATCTAGACCGGCCGACCCGATTGACCGTACGAACCGAACCGTAAAGTTAAGCCAGCAAATGATTGGCCATCGTAATCAACTATCTACAGTCTACACTACATTCATAGCAAAATACTCAATTTAAGTATACTTGCATTTATGTATATTTTATTCATATACAAAGTGTTCAGTAACTTTTATTAAGAAATTAATTTTTAGTGTTTGAAAAATAGGTTTTTAAAAAGTTTGATGATAGGAAAACAAAAATATAAAAAATTAATATTGAACGTATTTTAATTTGGATTAATAAATTATAATATCTTACTAGAAATCTCATGTGTGATGGGCGTACGTGCCAATTTGTTTTAATGGGACTTATTTTTATGTCAGGAATGAAGTATGCGGCTAATAATGGTCTCCTTCATGTCGAAGTCAAGACAAGTCAAATCATCGAAGTAATCGATGTAATCGATGTATTTTCGCCGTTGTCGGTGTCATGGTTTGACTTGGCCTGATCAAGAGACGACGTGCAACAAGAAAATCGTCAACAAGCCACAAACGGGCAACGGGCGACAGACTCAAGCCGGCGATAAATCCAAAACCAGCCGACTCGCTCGACAACTTTTTAAATTGTTCACCTGTCCCAGTTACTATTTTTACACGAAATTCTGTAAAATTATACATATACACACCAAACACAACGAATACTCATAAACATTTGAGAGTTGGAGTTGAAACAGTAAAAACGTTCCGTTCGTTGATATATTCGCGACATTATGAAGCGGTAAGTTTAAAAATAAAAAGATAGCATTTTTGTTGCACACTGCTCAGATAACCAACCATTCGAATAAATGCGCGTTTGAAAAAGAAAACCGTTAACAATTTTTGCCTTATTCGGATTCCTTCTCAGATTTGGACACTACTTCAAATGCGATGGGAGATTTTATTCAAATATTTTTACATGTGTGTGCACACACATGTGAATGCACACACATGTGAATGCACACACAAGAGATTAATAACTCGTAAAGTCGTGCAGTAAAGCGTTCAGAATGGGAAAATTAGTATTTAACTATAAGGAACTATTTGTCTTCTTCTGAACGCACTCCTGAATTTGAAGCAAAATAAATCTTTAAAAAGAACATGAAAAGTCATGAAAAGAATTTAAGTATGTGAAAATATCGGTCGATAAAATTTTCCCTGAAAACATCACTTTCCTTGGGTATGTAGGTAACAGAAAGTAAAAAGAATTAAGTTATTAATTATTAAGCATAACGTATTGAAAAATTAATTCTAGTAATGAAGTTAATATTTCAGTAATAGGTAATTTTTTTTTCTTCTAAATATGGTTCCCAAATTTCTTTAGGTATCTATCGTTTAATCCGAAATATCTCAAAACCTTGTTTTTTTATCATAAAACATTATTTTTGACCGCGCCCCAATTAGATATAGATTGCGTGTTACATTATTACATAATTCGTTTTTCTGTATACTTACCTTCACAAAACGTATTAACAAACACACAAAACATTACAGGGTGGATTAAGGATTTCTTTTTTCTTTTCTTGTTAGTTGTTATTTGTTCTTGTTTGGCTTTGGCAACAATCTGTTAACCACCCAAAATTTATGAACCTTAATCAGATAAAGTATACAAAAACTTTAATAAATATTTCGTTTCTTGCTTTCTTTCTCCATGTTGATTTTTGAAGGACAAGAATAGTAGATTATATCATTAAGCGTATAAGTGACACTTTGTGCGGCGAGTAGGAACGGTTGACCGATGAGCGCAGCGAGTCGGACAATTCCTACGAGTCATACATTGTTAAGAAAATACTGGTGTCAATACTGGCGTCAATTTGTTATTGTCATTGCCAATTAAATTTCCATAGATTTTCGCAAATTAATAAAATAATATAAAAAACATATCATATTTGTTTTTATGAACAAAAAGTTGATTTGATTTCATTGGAGCAATTAAAAACGTAATCATATATGAACACAAGCAACTCATTAGAGCATTAGCATATTAATTAATTACATTATAAGTGATTTAGTATTTCAATAGCAATATTTAAATGTTAAATGTTTATTAAGAACTTTCTTAGCTTATCGAGTTAATGGCTCATGGCTTGCAAATGACCTGATTTTGATTGTTAAAAATGAAGAAATTTTTCATTAAGAATATATTCCTTAATCAAA
>JARJEB010023389.1:0-10014 GCA_030264535.1 Liometoxenus newtonarum
TTTACTCAAAACAAGCGTAATTCTTAATATTGATTTATTATTATTCAGAGTAAGTTGTTTGAAGAATAAATAAATAATTTTTCGATTATGTTTATAGCGATATTTGCCGTATTAATATTATGCATTCCGAATAGCGTCAGTTGAATTTAATATACGGATTTTGATTGTTATGTGTGTATATTTTTCGATAGCAATGCGATTGGATTGTGGAAGAAAGAGAAGAGAAGAAATTTTCGGTCCATCGAATCGATGAATTTAGTTTCGTGTGTTCGTTTTCGGTTTATATAGGTATACGTAGGTCGATTGGAAAAGAGGAGGAATGATTAAAGATTAATCTCGACAATACATCATGAGGGTTTAAAGGTTTACTTTGTATTATTGCGTTTCTCAGCAGCACAGCTCGCAACCGTTACTTACTTTCTCAAGGTAAAACATATCAACGTTACGTACATACAATCTTGAGGCATCGACAAATCGACAAAGGAATGAATTTAAAAAAAAAGAACAGCAAAAAATCTAGGAGAACAAACACAAGTTGGAATTTGGAATAGGTAAAGAAAATACCATTGTCTATATATTATTAATCACAAAATAAGTAATTTTTCACTTGAGGTAATACATGTAGCTTTCTTGTTGAGATTTAAGAATGGACATTTTTTTCTTCTACAAGGTACAACCTAATACCAGAAACTTACAGAAATCCTAATTCGATTATTTTGCTCCACAATCATATTATTTCCAATATTCTAAGCGCAACTCCACGTATTGGAGATTGTTAATGGCAAAATTGGAAATTTCTACTCTCGGTGAGTATAAAGTTAAATATTTGTTTAGAATAAATTTATGTAGTCGCAATGTTATTATCCTATTGGATTATATTTAAACATTTACCATATAGGAATGCTGAAGATAGATACATGATATTTAGAGATGTGCACACAAACACACACACACACACACACACACACACACGCACACTTTGTGATCAATTCGACTTTAAGTTTGGTTGCTTCGGCTTCGTTACGAATATAACCACATAACACTATGTAAGCTATTTCTATTGTAAAGTGTACAAATGAATAGGTTTGCTATTGCAATATGAGCAAGTTATGGAAAGCTGAGTTTACTCTGCCGAAAAGTGTAACTTCGCATACCGTAGTAGAACAAGACTCAAAACGGGAAGAGCGGTAGCTGTAGCTGACCAGGACCAGCTTTTAGATTAGATTTGTATAGGATTGCTGTACTTTAACATGAATATATTCGTGTGCTATGAATTCAATATTTGTGGTTGGTTAGTTAGAAATTCTGCTGGCAAAGGTCGCGCAAGTTCCGTTCTATAAATTAATTGGGCTCCATGTACTTTATATATTATCGGAACTTGTCCAAAACTACTTTTGTGCAGGGTTGTCTTTTCGATTAATTGTAAATCGTTCTCGTTACTCCATTGGCTATACTATACATATAGTGTTTGTCCGTTTTGTGTTACGCTATACTCTAATATAACTTGTTCTTGGTACGATTGTAAGTACATCCAATTACTTCCAATTCCCAATTCTCAGTTCTATATCGAATGAGATATTTTTAAATCAGTCGATTGCTTTTGCAAGAATTTTTATGCACACTGAACTGATAAGAATAACCAAATTTTTCGAATTGTATACGATTTAATGCGCACTCAAAATGCGCAAAGAAAAAATTATAAATTTGATGACAGAATCGATAATTTGGCAAAATTAATTACTTAATTTGCTCGTGTTCAAATACATATTTCAGAGCGCTTCGTGTAATTTGATTTTATGAATAAGAAATCTTCCAAATCAAATTTGCATGCGAATGAAAGATTCCGAAAGCCATCATGAGAATTTTCCTTTCATCATCAACTTCATCACCATCTTTCGAATATTATAACTGACGACTCAAGCTAAAAGATTCACAAACTGCAGACTGCAAAATATAACTAATTAATATTTACTCCGCTAACAAATTAAGAACCATACAATTAGCATGTTTCCATTAGCGAAATATAGTGATAAAAATAAAACAAGAAAAAATTCTACATTTTTTTCAAATTTTAGTTGTTAGCCCAAGATATGCGTATTAACCCTTTGGCACTTTTTATACATTTATGATAATAAGGCTATCTAAAATCTTATAAACCTTTTAATATAAAGGTAAAGAATTTTTGCTGTAAGGAGGCAAAAAATAAATAGAAAGCGTCAACGCCATGTGGGCACTGATAATGTTTGCACTGAATGATACACAAAATTCTGGTAAGAAAAAAACCTGGAAGTTGTATTTGTTTTTAGAGAATTTTAGTTTTTCATATTTCAAAAATCTTTAAATATAACTAAGACACTCAGTTTATATTCTTACCTAAGTGTATGATATATAAATTCTTATAAAGTAAAATATCCCGAGCATATATTTACCGGCGTGCGTTTTACCTCTGTCGCCGCCCAACGTAAACGTTACTTCAGTTTCAGGATTCAACATCGTTCTAGCGGTAGCATGGTTGCTATACTATACTGTCAAATATAAGGATAACGTAAAAGAGAAGCGACCGTCCAACAAATCCTTGAACGTTGTGGCGCGCGATCGTCTTTCAAGAACCGTTCTCGATGGCTTGGGGTATAGCGTCACGACCGAAAGAAAAACGTTTGAATAGCTGCATGAAAAATTCATAATCCTCAATTTTTGGGAAGCAATCTGTAGGTTAAAAGAACGCGTCTAGAAAACGTACTCCTATATCAAAACATTTATATCAGAACCATCTACACGCTCGTCCCAGATACGTGTTGTGCTACTTCTTCTTCACCGATTCTCGATTTTCGTGTTAAATATTCTCGTTCCCGTATACCTCTTCACTTCAGATCTAGGTTTATATTCGTGCAGCAGAAAGACAAGGACTTTTTATGTGCCATGATACGAAAATCCCCGTAATGATTTCTACAATATTTTCCAATTCAATATATAATATCTTTACGAACCCACTATTTTAACATGTGTTAAGAAAAATTTGAAATAAAATTTGGAGAATAATATTTTATGTTGCCCGCTTCCGTATTGTCTATTAGCAAAACCTCTAACCAAATTTAGACACTGACTGACAAATGCTTACAAAATATTATTAAATCTAATTCCGTGAATGGACTAGATTATACCACTCGGAAAAGTGCATGTCGGTAATGTTAGATAAGAAGTGCAAATATTTCCCAACAAATCCTCTAATCTATTTCATTTTCATAAGAATTACGGATATCAAAAAGGAGTGGTATAAGTCTTGAGGTCTGATTAAGCAATCGTGTGAGTTGATCGTTCGTTTGTAATGCGTTACACCTTTACTCGATAATTCAAAAAAGCGTTGTTGCCAGACACCAGAGGCGTATTGAACTAGGAAATCGGCTCGGGGGATTTAAGAACAGCGGCCCTTTAATTAGTAAAAAAAGCAGCGGTCCTTCTCATAAAAAAGTGGCCCTCCGGAAGCCCCAAAACCACAGGCCCTTCTGGGAACAGGCCGATCGCCCGGAGTCTCGCTCCGTCCCTGGTTGTTGCTTATAAATGTTACACATTAAGGAAAAGACTCAATATCTGCAACAATATGAAACACGTGAGTTCATTTGCTATACCGCAAATAGTCCTGATTGAGTTTTGCGCACAAGTTTTGAGTTTCTTTGCGAAAACCTATATGCTATTCACAGTTGTACAGTAATTTCTCTGTCTGATAAAATACCTCGGAACCATGCATAACACGTTTTGACAGATTCCTGCATTAGCTCGCTAGATCACTCAAGATAAGCGCCGCTTTCTACCAGTCGGAATTGCACGCGATCTGATAACATACCAGAAACACAAGTAACATAGGTAAGAGTGCCGCCGTCGACTAATAATTCAGATTTAAAGTAAAATTATGATGACTGCTAATGTACTTTTGTAAGAATTCAAAATGTTCAAAACAGTTGCAAGACTATTGCGCCGCATGCTGTTTCCTCTAATTTAAACACCGTCAACGGGGACATTAATTTTTTAATTCTTCATTCGTGCTTGAAATGGAATTTTGGTAAATTCTTTACAATTGTTTGTAAAAAGAATTCACTGTTTATTCGTGTTGTTGCATAAATCAAAGAAAACTTCAAAGAATTTAAATAACCATCATCAGTCCTAGCTAAAATTTTCATCCTTCCCATTTACAAAAGTTTAAAAGAACAAAAGGAAGAAAAGAAAGGACGAATGTGAACGGCAACAGTAGTAAAACAATAAAAGAAATTAAAAAGCTGCCTAACTTGATGCAACACGCTTTAGCCTTGGCCTGTTCTTGGGGCCCATTCATGAATATATATGACGAATTTCTGCGGGTAATAAATTACAATAAAATATTTTCCTTATATTCCACTTTATTTTACAACCCTCGTGGGTCTTAGCCTTAGCGCAAAAGCAAAATTGCAAAAAGGATCCGCTGACGCCAGTTCTCTCGGCTCACTTTCAATTCTAGGCAAATGTCTAGCTCAGAAGGCCTAAAAAGAACGCAGAGGATATAGGTTATTACTGATTCTGTGTCCTCTATCTTTTCAAGTTCTCATCCCATGTTATTTATACACAATGTCCAACAAAACATTTAAATAAAATAGTTCATATATGGAAACATTTATTAAATGAGTTTTAGTTATATTAAGGGGGGCGTCTAGTCTCACAATTTTTCAAAACTCAAAAAAATCTTGAAATTTTTAGAGAAAGTTAGTCGAAAGTATAGCGAACACTAGATTTAGATACCCTTGAATGAACATACATGTATTCGAGAAAAATACTTTCAAGTTTAACATTAATTTGGTACATGCTTGATTTTACTAGACGGCCCCCTTAATACGTAACTATTTCAAACAGGAATAGATTTAAATAAAATAGTTAATATAGGGAAACATTTATTAAATGAGTTTAAGATATATTAAGGGGGCCGACTAGTCTCACAATTTTTCAAAACTCATAAAAATCCTGAAGATTTTAGAGAAAGATAGTCGAAAGTATAGCGAACACTGGATTTAGATAACACTAAATAAACATCTACCTGTATTCGAGAAATATACTTTCAAGTTTAACATTAATTTGGTATAGGTATGCTTGATGTTACTAGACGGCCCCCTTAATACGTAACTATTTCAAACAAGAAAGAAAGAATACTAGATAAATGGAAGAAAAACGAAAAAAAAAAGGAAAATGGAAAACATACGTTCAATTCGAGGAAATAAACTAATTCGCCTGACGAATGCGATGTCCACTACGTCGACTACATTCTTTACAAATCGTGCGTCATTCACGTTTACAAAATGGCCAACTACTTGTCGTCCAACCGAATACTTTTGTATGTCTTAAACGATTCCTTTTGTCACAACAAAGGAAACGCGAATAGATAAAAATCTAATTACCGATATACGTTTGTTAAAGGCAAAGTAAAAAAGGAAAGAAGAAACGCAATACACGAAAGGTATTGGAATTCGTTGACAAGAATATATTACAATTCTTTTCATCTTGCTGTTTACATTTGAATTTAGTGCTATAGTTCCATGTTTAAATTTGTTTGACAATAGATTACTTATATTAATGTATTGTGCTTTTAACTTTTTGTTTACCAAAAATGAAATGCTTCTAACACTTTATCCTATAATAGTTCATTCAGTTCGCATTAACTTTTTAATTTACTTCGCTTCATGGGATGTCCTGATTTTGTGACTGTTCTTTTCCAACGTGACTAAAAGTGAAAATATACGTTACCACGTGTTAAACTCCAACAATATGTCTGTTAATAAAATAGAAATAAAATTTCGAAAAGTTTTTTGGCACTTTCACAAAATTCAGCATATCAATGTGCAATATTCATGTAAAGTTGTTCAGAAGTTTAATAATTTAGCAAGTTTAGGCATGAATTATCCTGTATTAATGCTCGCCAGTATTCGATTTCGTCCTTCATAATATACACCATCATGTGGAGGAGAGTACACCGTCAATTATAAGCACGTTGTACGTTCTCAGCAACTTCCTAATGGTCAACAGAAAGCCGCCAGCTATACAGTTATTATTACAATCCGATAATTTTGTGTTGTAATTTATTCCTGTTGGTTACATAATAATGCAAAGTTGGTAATTTTATAGGAATATAATCGTATGCTATGTATAGACTTGCCTGATTCGTCAGTGTTTTAGTGATTAGTGTCGATTAAATCTGCTTCACTCAGTATAATTAAATTAATCGTCATTTATTATACTGTCAATATTTCCTTTGTTTTCATTTTTGTCATTATAAGACAATTTATGTTAATACCCGGTAAAGAAAATGAGCGAAAATTTATTCCTGTTATAGACCATTCTAGTATTTCAACCATTTTCTATCAGGTTGAAACACTCGTCACAATGTTTAATGTTTTTGACAATTCTCGCGAATGAAAATGTACAACATAACCAGATTACCTATACCTTCCATCAGTCACATACACATTTGCATCAGACTTTGAAATGTTAAAAAGTAATTACGAATAAAAAATGGTTGCAAAACAATTTTAATTTTAAATCAAATTTGATTTTGCGATTTGTAAAGAATGTAAAATAATTAAAATTTCTAATTTGTATGAGCAAATTTCTGTTCACAGTAGATAATTAATTTCTTTTATCACTTAACTTCAAGTACTATACTCCCTTCAAAAAAAAAACGCTTTCATAATTGAACGAAGTCTTAGCACAAAAAAAGCCTTTGTGTTCATATTGTTGTGAAAATTAGCTATTAAGAGTCTTGCATCCAATGAGAAATTTTTACAGCATTTTGCGTGTTCCTTTTTACAATATATCGACTGAAAATGACTACAGTATAGACCTTAGTACCTCAAAGTGCTTAATCTGACGAAGGTCATTTAATCAAAGTGCTTCCCATAACTGAACGAACAACGCTCTCGCGGAACAACTAAAAACAAAAGATTTTCATGGTACATGCGTTCATTACAACACGCCGACAATTACTTTGTTGCTATGCCGCCTATATAAGTAAGTAACAGCTAAACATAAAAAGCACTTTTACCAACCAATCCAACCGAACAATAGAAGGATTTAAAAAATGAACAAACCGGGGAACATAAAATTCAATTCTAAATATTGTATTTGTTATTAATAAAAAATATAAGGTTGCTATTTTATAAATTTCAGATTCTTGAAACTAAATTACTACGTATTTTCCTTCTATATATCTACCTACTTGAAAATTGAATAAAATATTAGGGATGGAAAAATATACTTACTATATAATTAGGAGGGATACTTAACTATTAAAACATAGAGCCTTTGAAAACTAATCAAATAGAATCCATTAATTTTAATCCTCATTTTAAACCTTTAAATCAGTGATTCTCAATCAGTGTGCCGCGAGATTCTAGAAGTGTGCCGCCTGCTAATATCCTACCCAAATATAAGAGACGTCAGACAAGTAGTGCAATCGGGGATTAACTACAATTAATCCGCAAGACTAATAAATTATTAAACGTGTGCAGTGAGGAAAAAAAAGGTTGAGAACCACTGCTTAAGCTACATTTTATTTTAATATCCTTGTAATACATGATGTATGAAGGAAGTAGGTATAATGATGCTTTTACTAAATTATTAAATCTATATAAGCGTACAATGTAAATATAATCCTGAAACCAGCCACGTGGTAAATACAAAAACCTTTAATTAACAACTAATTAAAGAACAAAACTTCATTGTTTAACGAGAAGCACGTCCCTTAGCTTAAAACTTAAAACTCACTCCTTCTCTCTCACCCTCTATAAAACACCAACTAAAACAAACTTTTTCATCACTTCTCATCGTTTTATTTTAGCCATGATAATTTATATGATGGTTGGTACTATACTAATAACTAACATGCGAACCGACGATAATTATTCAAGCGGTTTAACGCTTGTATAACTCATTAATTTGCACTCTTGCCACCAGCAGACGATTAAAGAAGAAGAGAGAAAGGTGTGTATGTGTCACCTCACTGTCCTTAGATGCGTTGTTAGGTACCTATATGTGTGTAAATATACGTACGAAATGACCAACTGCTAATTACTCAATCAGCTCGAGTACAGTGTGCCACAGACTGGACATTAATAATTCACATCATTGATGGTAATATACCCTTTGGATTCTGCTTGATGATGGCGCAAATCCCTTGAAAGTACCTAACATACAAGTCTTACTCGTTACGGTATATGAAGTGTAACGAAGAGTAACATATATAAAGTAACTTCATTTATTCCATTTATATTTCAGTGCATGGTGCACATACGATATGCTTCGCCGAAGTCGGTAACACATTTATGAACGTTTTCCTCTATAATGCTTACTCGCACGCAGCAAAATAATATATAAGATATGAAGGGTCCTACACACGCTCAGGCGTAACTTAAGTTAAAACTCGAGAAGTGGCAAAGTTCGTATCGAGAGCACGCACAGTCCGCCTAGGACTGCACTAGAACTTAAGTTAAGCATGAGCATGTGTAGAGCCTCTAAGGAATGGAAAACAGGCTATAATATATAACAATTTTCAAAGAAAACTAATAACTAATAACTTTATCCGCGACGACCAAGTAAAACAACCATTATTAGGTGTGTATGCAGGCACATATAACCGACATTAATATCACTCGCGAATAATGGTGCTTGACACACTTCAATAAAAGGTCATTATTCCTCTAGAGATTTACTTTAAGTCAACCTGCATTCAATAATGATATGAGACACACGGACTGCATCTAAAACGTTATCTAGGATTATGTGTTGAATTCGATGGTTGAATTTTTAAGTTTGAAAGCCAAATTAAATTTTGTCGTCGCAGATAAAGTATAGTATTCAATTCGCGCATATGCGCTATTATATGCTGGGGCGTTTACTCCGCTCGACTAACGTCTCGCTACGTAAACTTCGCCCTCGCGTATAATAGCCTGCATATGAGCTCATTGAATAATATACTATTTTCTAATTCAAACAAATTAGATCAGTTATAAATTTCGATATTATTTTTAACCTTTGCGACTATTTGATAATTTACTTTGACAAATTGATTAAATGCACAATGGCAATGATTATTGGGTTGAATAATCAAGGTACACCAAACATTCTTGCTAAATTTATTTTCATTTTTTTATTTCATTTTCAATATTTGAATAACTGAAGTGGGCAAAAAATAGTTGTGTGCAACTTAGGATGAAAGGCATCTCCTTCCCTTGTCTGCTAGCAAGCCGCGGGATGGAAATGCTCCTTTCATCCCTTGTTACACAATATACTATATAAGCCTGACCTGACATTATAATTTAGAGAACAATTGACGAAGCGGTGGTATTGAACATTACGGACATTCGTTGCCTGTGGATTCCTGGGCAGCAGAAAGATGTAGCTGGGTAAGTTATATGATAGGAGACTGGTCGCGTCGCTTGGGGACAATGTGGTAGACGAGCAGGTTAAGATCCCTACCCCTATGACCCTAGGTACTTACAGAGCGCAAGAATACGTTTAGATTCCTAAAATGACCATTTTATGGCTTTGGCCCAAAAGAGATTTACAGTTAGATTCCCAAAAAATTGCATTTGGAATCCCGAAATCTACCTGGCACCCAGTAACGGTAAGGGGGTTAGTCCTTATTGGGGTTAACGAGAGGTTAGTGTAAACACACAAAACTGTACTTTGTTTTAACGTACTTGGTTTTTTTTTATTAACAAAGATTGTTGTATTGCAATATTATATATATTATATATAATATTGTTTATAACAGATATTGGAATCTAACTGCAATTTCCTACAACCATTTATTCTACCTTTTTGAACCTTTTCCTTGGGAATCTAAAAGTATCATAAAACTGCATCAACTAAAGAATCATACAACGACTCAGGAATCTAAAGGTATATATCCGTATAACACGTTACATATTGCTCAGCGCATATAAACGTCGGGCCGGGTGGGTTGGTTCGACAGTCACCCGCAGAGCCATTTAGAGGCCG
>JARJEB010023397.1:0-15229 GCA_030264535.1 Liometoxenus newtonarum
TAAATCATTCTCCATTATATATGTTATTAATCGTTATTTTTAAACACTGCTACTGTCACTTTCAAACGTCGAACATTTTGCTCAACGCAATTTGGGTTGCCTACCATACACTTTAGAATTGTATTTTTTATTTGCTTTGTCCATTTTTATTTTATTTACGCAGTTAAAATGAGCACAAAATAGATAAAATAGTATAAGAAATTCGAGCTTTAAGACGCATTATAAAACTCGTCCATTGGACTCTTAACATACTATTATTTTTCTCAGTCACTTGCATAAAGAAACAGCAACTTTCTCATCATAATTTAATTGAACAAAATGAAAACTGCCCATATGCGCATCATGCAAGCACTAATTGTTACTCTGGTCTGGACACATGTTCTTCACTTTCTTAATTTCAGCGCTTCAGCTTTAGTTTCAACTTGAACAATTGCACTTCTTATGGTGTAAATTAATTGTTGTACCCACATAATGCTAACTTGTTCATTGAATTCAATGAAACGATGCGCTAGTTGAGTACATAGTTAGTTGCAAGCTCCAAGTTTCTGCCTCAACGCAAAACAAACGACATTCAATTTTTTGAGTTGTTTGTATTAATTAAATTCGTTGGTCTCTTGTAGTAGGAAAACACAGTGATCTTAGTATAAAGTAAAGTGGAAGCATTACACCCGGCGTGATTCAATAAGCATACGCGTATAAATAAACACCGCCGATTGATACGGCGCAAACACGATGAACTGTGAACCTATTTGACCAACGATAAGTCGATAAGTTGTACTTTCGAAGCATTTTATTCATATAGACATAATATTTCTCGTAACATATTGGAAACGCGTGTGCTTTTTGTTTAGATTGTTGAACGTAATGCACACCTTTACCTGGTGCGCGCTACTTTTTCTAGGATTCGCGAATGCGATTCCGAAGAATCTACTTTACGACTACAAACTTAATAAAAGTTTGCCCAAAGGTGATGATGTTTCAACCGCTGCTATTAGTCTAAAGATACCTATTGTTTTCTATGGGACATCTTACGATTCAATTTATGTAAGTATAAATACAAATTAATAAATTAAAACATCTAATCAAGTACAATATAAAGACGATTAGGAAATGATAAAATTGTTTTCATAATGGTGAACAACAATGTGTTAAATATTAAAAATTCATTTCTTGTGTTAAAAGGTCACGTTCTATTTTAAACAAACGCATCTTTATTCCGGTTATTGATCCTCAAAGTCAAATAAAATCGTTTCATTATTATTCCTATTTACTTACTTATATAGTTACAAAACTTTTGATTTGATTTGAGATGCAAATATAAGCCATGACTTCCAACCCGAAACTTTTGATTGGTAATGTAAGAATATTAAATTTAGGAAAATATGTTGTAATTAGGCCGTTGATAAAAGTGCCATATTATTTAAACAATTTGTAACAAATTCACAGATAAACTCAAATGGAATATTGTCCTTTAACACCGACCTCTCGGCATTCTTCAACATCGAATTTCCATTGGATTACCCAATTATAGCGCCACTTTATTCAAATGTTGATACGACAGGTGCCGGAGATATTTACTATTTGGAGACAGCAGATCGCGGAACCATCGCACGTGCCGACACTACAATTTGGGACGCATTTCCCGATTTCTCCAATTTCCGAACGAAGAGCGTATTCATCGTCACATGGTTAGACGTTGGATATCACACCAATGGAGCTGACAAGAAGAACACTTTCCAAGTTGCAATATATTCCGATGGTTACGATTCGTTTGTTGAATTTTTATACGCGGACAATGGCATTCAGTGGATACAGAGTTTGGGTGATGAGTCCGGATTGCCCGATGCTCGAGCTCAAGCTGGTTTTGCATCGTTTGATGGAAGATTTTATAATTTACCGGGTACCGGTACTGATCAAATTGTCTATTTGGATAGGAGATCGAATATGAATTTACCAGGACAATGGCTTTATAGAATCGGCAACATTGAACGCGATGCTAATATTGAAACACCGAATGCACACAATAGCCGCTCGGTGGAAAATTTTGTTCCTACAACATGCTCTACTGCATCCACGTATTGTAATATTCAAGCAAAGTGTGTCGATTATGAACAAGGATTTTGTTGTCACTGCAGAAAGGGTTTTTATGGTAATGGGAAAACTTGTATCAAGAAAGGTAATATTCTTTTCTCTTATGATTCTCAAATAAATAAAAATTTATATTATAATTTTCTTTAATATTCTTGTAGATGTTCCTTTACGGGTAAATGGCAAAGTAAATCTTAAAATGAAAGATGAAGTTATAAACAATATCGACCTCCAATCATACGTTGTAATGGCGGACGCAAGGGCTTATACGGCAATGTCAAAAATACCGGAAGCAATTGGTGGAGATATGCAAACTATACAAGTAATGGGGGCAACAATTGCTTGGCTGTTTGCGAAACCCGTTGGTGAATCATTGAACGGATTCCAATTAACTGGTGGCATTTTTAACCATACAGTTAGTATCAAGTTCCCTAACACAAATCAAGATGTTCTAATCAGACAAAAGTATCTTGGGTTAGATGCTTTTGGTCAGTTAAAACTTGAAGCGGAAATTAGCGGGGAAGCTCCAGCGATTCCAGCCGACAAGCAACTATCCATGAACGAGTATCAAGAACAGTATACGATAACTGCTCCGGGTATAATTCAATCGTCCTCAAACCATTTGTTTACCTATGAACACTTTGGCGAAGAAATCGAAGTGCCTTATCAGATCGAACAGAATTTTATATTTTCTTATTGCGAAGCTAAACAGGTGAACGTTGGTACTACGTGGAAAATGAAAAGTGGGAAAAACTTTATCGGCTACGAAGCTAAAGAGCAGATAATACGGTTTGGATTAAGTAGCAAGATTGGACCACTTGGAGGTAGAAACGTTAAAGTTTTTTTTTAACAAATGCGTTTGAATAATCAAGTTTCTATTTCTTTCAGATATTGATCCTTGTGACGCTGGTAGAGAAACTTGCGGTACCCATAGTTCTTGCGTTGTTGAAGACGATTCCTTCAGATGTGTCTGTAACCCGGGGTATCAACAATTGTACATCAATAACGAAGAAATTTGCGAAGACATCAACGAATGCACACATGGCATTCACGATTGTGATTACAATGCGCAATGTTATAACGAAGAAGGCACGTTCCGCTGTATTTGCAATCCTGGCTTCGAAGGCAATGGACGCGTTTGTGAAAACGCTCGTAATTGTGATAACGTAACTTGCAACGCAAATGCCGAATGTGTCCATGATCGGTCTATAGCAAAATGTGCTTGCTTACCCGGCTTTGCAGGCAACGGTTTCGTGTGCGCGCCAATACAAACGCAAAGTTGCAATATTGCAAACAATTGTTCACCATATGGTTTTTGCAGTATCAGTCAAGAGAGTAATTTATATTCGTGTCATTGTTTGCCATTATATGAAGGAGATGGGTATGAATGTACTCCAAGACCAACAGAACCACCAACTACAACATTACTCGTACCTACAGAACCGCCTCCAGAACGGCAAACACCTATTCCTTCAAACTACGTAGCAGAGCAATGCTTTTTGGGAAGATGTTGGTGCCCTCAGGGTTATGAAAAAATTGGATCATCCGAATACTGTGCGCCACTATCAAATTCTCCCAAGGAAGATGCACAAGCAGGTTCGTTGATAATTCCACAGGTTGAGTGTTTTAATTCAACATTGTGCTTTTGTCCATTTTATCCATTGTCCACGATAATTTATGTCTTCCTCCTCCAGATCGGCAAACACCCATTCCTTCAAACTACCTAACAGAGCAATGCTTTTTGGGCAGATGCTGGTGCCCTCAGGGTTATGAAAAAATTGGACTATCCGAATACTGTGCTCCACTATCAAATACTCTACCCACACAATCTCCTCCAGAACGGCAAACACCCATTCCTTCAAACTACGTAACAGAGCAGTGCTTTTTGGGCAGATGCTGGTGCCCTCAGGGTTATGAAAAAATTGGATCATCCGAATACTGTGCGCCACTATCAAATACTCCCAAGGAAGATGCACAACTAGGTTCGTTGATAATTCCAGAGGTTGAGTGTTTTAATTCAACATTGTGCTTTTGTCCATCGGGCTATATCCTCCAAGTCCACGATAATTTATGCCTTCCTGTTGTTGAATTAAAAACAATGGGATATTCCGGTGTTAATTGTATTATTTATACGTTTTTGGTTGATTTGCACATTTTCATAGTAAATTGAATTGCAGATTCGTGTAATACCCTTAATGATTGTCATGTGGAAGCTCAATGTTTGTTCATGAAAAATGGCCATTACCAATGTGTCTGTAACAATGGATTCACGGGAAATGGATATAAATGTGTAGAACTTGAAGAATCTTGTCTTCAGCAAGATGATTTGTGTGATATTCATGCTGCTTGTTTGTATGATGAAGATTTTGGGAAGTCCATTTGTAAGTGCAGTGACGGCTATCAAGGAGATGGATTGAGTTGTACCGCAATGCGTAAGTTTTGATATATTTGTGCTGAATAATCCGGAAGGTTCAACTGGACTCGCCAGGGGAGTCCAGTGTTGATCCTTCCGTGTGATTCTTATCCGGTGACCATTCTTTGATGTTTTAATGTTTTCATTCCACAGCAATTTGCAGAAACAATTACGATTGTTATGAAAATGAAGAATGTCGCTTTTCTCGTTTGGCCGATGGTTACGATTGTATCTGTAAGGAAGGTTGGGGTCGCGACTCACAAAACTTGTGCGTTCGATTGGAGGGTACTTGCGGTGGTGGTAAATGCGTTGAAAATGCCGAATGTTTATTCGACGATGTAGAAAATCTTCACTACTGCCAATGCAAGTCCGGTTATGAAGGTGATGCTATTACAAAGTGTACGCCAAAACCGGTAACTTGCAATATGGTTAACAACTGTGGTCTTCATGCCACGTGTGAATATTCTCCAGATTCCGGCTACATGTGTAAATGCGATGAAGGTTTCGTTGGTGACGGAATTGTTTGTTACGTCGAGCAGACTTGCCATGTTGATCCAAGACTGTGCGACCGGAACGCACGCTGCGTTACCGATGCAAATAGAAGATACACTTGTGAATGCAATCCCGGATTCGACGGCAATGGCACAGTATGCTACGAAAAACTCAAGCACGAAGGTAACTTCTTGCTGGTCAACCAGGGCATTGCCACATTGAAACTTAGTTTCGACCCGAATAAGAAGGATGGCAGACCGATTCAGTTGAAATATTCACAGTTGGCTGTAGGTTTGGATGTTGATTGCGTCGGAGGACGGATCTACTGGAGTGACATTAACTTGAAAGCTATTCGCAGTGCTTCTTACAATGGTTCCGACAAAGAAGACTTTATTACTACGAACATCGGGTCAGCTGAAGGCTTGGCAATTGATTGGGTGGCAAGGAATATCTACTGGACGGATTCGACTAAGGATACTATTGAAGTGGCCAATGTAGAAACAAAGCTGCGTAAAGTTTTGATTAATACAAATTTAGTTAATCCACGAGGAATCGCCGTGCATCCACAGCGTGGGAAAATCTTTTGGAGCGATTGGAATCGTGCGAGTCCCAAAATTGAATGGGCGAATGAAGATGGAACTGGGAGAGAAATATTTATGCAAGGACATGACTTTGTTGGCCTTCCGAATTCTTTAACTGTTGATTATTATGGGGAGCAGTTGTGTTATGCTGATGCTGGAATTAAGAAGATTATTTGTGTTGATATCGATAGCAGACAACCGTATGTTATGGCTTTCAATTGTTCGTATCCATTTGGAATTGCCGTCACACCGGAACACATTTATTGGTCAGATTGGATTTCGTAAGTATTTTTTTTTCTTACTTCCATTTTTTATATCCAAACGGAAGTGACATATAACTTAAAAGTAATAATTTTTTTCTAGAAAGAGGATTGAACGTGTCGAGAAACATTCGTTGAAACGTCTGGACCCATTAAAAGTACCACTTGGAGGTACTGGTAATAAACTGTACTCTTTGGTTTCAGTCCCTCATAGTTGTCCGGGACTGACAAACTTGTGCTATTATTATAAAGATCAATGTCCTTCCAATCGCATTTGTTTCCCTGACGGTAAAAATAGTCGCAACTGTCTTTGCGGTGATGAAATTAATTCCACTGAACCTTCGACATGTAGCGAAAGTAATGAAGTTTAAACAACTTTAGAGTAAGTTTTATCTTATAATATTAACATGATTTGATAATTGCCATGCTAAACATAACTATTTTTCAACAAAGACAAAAAATAAATATTTTTATTTTTTAATTAAGTATTTATTAATATATAAAAATAACGTTAGGAAGATTATGCCAAGTGATAAATTAGCAGTACATTATTTGTAATAATATGATCCATAATCATGTCTATTTATTTTTATCACCATCCGCATTTTCTGTTGGTGGCGAGTTCTGTGGGCTGGAATCGAACGACGATTTATGCTTAAGTAGATAGTTCGCCAGTGCTGGGATGGGATCTTGAGGTCGTTCTTTTGCCAAATAAGAGAGTCCTTGCAGAAGAATGGGGACAACTGTTTGATCCAAATACTGTCTTGTTGGCAAAGAAGACAAATCCACTCGGGACTTTTTTGTTTGTACTTCATCCTTTTTCACATCAATTTTATCCATAACTAAAACAGAGAAATCCACGAATAATAATGTGTTCAACTCTCAAGATGTGAGGCTAATATACAAACAGCTAGAATTAACGATTCAAAGAGATCCATTTCATTAAAAATACAACTTTATGAATGAAAGAAAATTCTGTGATTCTTTCAATGAAGTCGGATCCTTATACAAAATATAAATATCTAACTAATCAGTCTACATAAATACCAAAGAGATAAACATAATTATAATATACTTACTTAAATATTTATTTTAAAATTGGGAGTATAAAATCGTATATTCTTTGTAGGTTAAGTTGACAAAATCACAACTTGTTTCCTAATTGAGATTCGATTAGCAATATTATTGCAATAAAATAATTATAATCGTGTTAGGAAACATTCACTAATGAATTGATCAAATAAAAATCTCTTCTAATGCTTGAAAATATTTGATCGGTTGATTTGTTTCCATAAGAAAGTTGTGTTTAAGTTTTCTAATCTAATTTCTAGTTATGGCTGCGTTGCCAAGCCGTCCTATTGCCATTCGTTGTTGATTAAATTCCCCTAGATTTTCAAATTCGTGTGCAATGAAATTCATCAGAAATTCAAAGTATCGTTTAATTCTAAATTTACTACAACTGAAATACTGATTCACCTTTTACACACGTGTTTCTGCTAAGTAACATTTTCTTTCTATCGATTTAAGCTCGGATTTAATAAAATTCTGTAACAGTAACTTGGTTTTCTTTCAGTTGGCGACAATGAAAGATTCATGAAACGAACGTAGCTGCGCAGGCGCAAAGAAACAGGAACAGCCATTTCGTTTCCTTGTGTCAAGTCAAGTCAACGAACTTCTCTGGTTTTGTTTGATCCGCAACAATTTTTAAGTTTTTACGAAAATATTTACAACTTGATTGTTTGGCACAACAACGGCTATCACCCCAGATGGATCAAGAATGAAAGTAACAATAAAAAGTGAGTACTTGTACTTTTCATCGGTGTATTTGCATTAACTTAACCTCGAATGAAAGTCGGCACGGGTTCTGAATAGAATTTGACTTTGTATTTGATTGTAAAGCGGCTATTTGTAATGTTCTATAATCTATATTATATTATCAATTGTAGATTGGACTGGTGTGGCTACATGGAAATGGGTTGCAAATGACGATAGTTGTGGTATCTGCCGAATGCCATTTGATGCTTGCTGTTCCGATTGCAAACTGCCTGGTGACGATTGTCCATTGGTTTGGGGACAGTGTTCACACTGTTTTCACATGCACTGCATCGTAAAGTGGTTGCAATCACAACAAGTCAATCAGCATTGTCCCATGTGTCGACAGGAATGGAAATTTAATAACAAGTAAAATGTAAGTTTCTTCTTTTTTTTGTTTCACTGTTTTTTGAACTCATTAACGTCGATTTTGTCGTCAACGTTTTGGTTTGTGTTTTGGGTTAACTGTTAAGGTCATTAGTAAAAGCGAATGTAATATTAATTGAAATACACATGGAAAAATCATCTTTGAAATGAAATATTTACGTAGGAGTAGCTTGCACACATGAAATTATGTTACAGTAAATGGTTATTCAATTAGAAAATTATATTATAATTGTAATAACACCACATGCGGGTCTGGGAATAAGGGAATAATAAAAATAACGTTATAATATTGAGCTATTGAGGGTATCAGGTTATTTAGTGTCGAAAAAGTAATTTCATTAGTGTTCATGTTCCATATATGTTTACATACATCAATTTCAAACCAACTTTCGCATTCACATTAACATTAAGCAATAAATTAATGAAAAAAAGAAAAAAATTAGGAAAGAAAGTCATGGACTGTGATTGTGTTCAAGGTTCTTAATACTAAGCTTCAAATGCGTTTCTCAGTTTCTGTTAAAATTAAATATATTGTGGGAATAATAGGCAACTTAGAACTTGCTAATTTACGGTTGTTTGTGCCGAGATTTGCATAGAAAAGGAATTTTATTTTCTTTAGTATCATACTAAGCCGGTGTTCAAGCGGGGATTAGTTATGTCAGTCAGGAAAGAGTTAACTTAGGAACTCAAGAAATTGTTAAATGAAGTGACTAGATCGTGTTAATTATATCAGAGAACTGGTTTAATGCAATGTGTTCCAAGCTTTAAAAGAAGAAAATGAAGAAAACATAACATGGATATATTTCTAATCAGACTTCAATAATATTTGTTGAAATGAAAGATAAATTATATTTTATAATGAAACAACTGAACTGAGTAACTTTCCAATTTGACTAAATTTTGATCTGTTTGGTTTGGACACATTGTATATTTTGTTTGCTCTTTGACATGGCTACAAAAGAATGTAAATTCTAATTAAACTAAAATAGTTGCCGTACATGTCGTGTCTATTTCAAGTAGAAGTAAATGTCATACGAAACTTTTATAATCATATATACATAATCAACCTTTTCAAAGTCACGTATAAGTTTATAAACGGGCTTGCACTCAACTTACACTTGCGGTATTTATTTAGTCTCCACATGAATGACCAAATACAGTATCGTGTGGGGAAACTATCAATCTCCGATTTTAATTATATAAAGTCAAAGTCGAAAATGATTGCAATTTTTACTCTTTGAACTACGAAAGACAATTATACCCCTGAAACCGTTACATTATTGCCCTCCGGTTTCGTTTGTTTTAAGTTTTAACAAAAATACGGATTATCGTGTTGAGATTACGTAAGATGTTAATGTTTCTAAGTAACATTTTGTTGCGCCAAGTGCTAAAAGCATAAGAACTGTTATTGAATGTAAAATGTATACCAATAGCTGTGGATTAGAAATTATAATATAATTTCGCTTTACCCGTTCGCGGCAAAACGCGCGGCCGACCCAACGAATCGTGACGAATCTGACATTCTAACAATTCTTCAACCGAACGAACTAAACGTTTCCCTTCTAGTCTGCCCACGATTGCATATTATAACACCCTATAAGTGTTACAAACGAGAAAAAAAAATAAAGATTCAATCCGAAATGCCGCGCGCCAATCACCGATATAATTAGAATTTGAAGCAAATCGAGCCATGTATATTTATTTTATGTCTTTTCTATGCTCCTGATATTTTCAAACAATTTATTATTATAATTTATAAGCAACAGGTGTTCGCATTTCTTACATTTTTACACAATAATGTAATACTTATAGTCAGTTGCTCTTTCGGAGACAAATTAATGAAGTTTTCAATAATTAAACTAAAGTCATAAATTCTTCGGCGCCGTACTTATAATTAATTGAATGATTGGAACTCGGTTGTTATTAAAACCTCTTCAAGCATTGATGAAGTGCAATTACAATCGGCGTAGCCGTTTAATAGAAAAAAAGCAAATATTCAAATGATTATAAAAATTTTATATTTGCGAACACGTTTACGTAACAAGTTAAAACTTAAAACATTGTAATTTGCGGATTTCAAAACATGCTTAACCTCGGAAGCTCTACAAGCAACTTGTAACCAACCAAACCACTAACCAATTTTAATTCTTTAAAAAAAAAGGTTTCTTGTTGTAATTGTTAGGATTGTTAGGAAACAAAGCGTGTAAAACTATTACATGTGTAATTAGAATAAGTAACTGGAAACATGCTAGTTAGTATTAAACTAAAACATCAACTGGACGAAATTTACTACGTATTTCTATATTCTTGTTGTTTGTTGCGGTATTCTTTAATTTGCAAAACTGGTATGAACAAAAACAACCAAGAACTTTTAGAAAATTATAAGTAACAATAAAAAAAAGGGAAATGTCCTGCTTTTACGACTACATTTTTGTCGTAAATATATTAATAGGCAGTTTTTAGTAATGAACAGGAAAAAATATAGTTTATAGTTTCAATTATTTGTGTATTATACGCTTTACTAATTCAAGCATGCCCAACTTGCCCGGTTGCGATTGAGAATATACAGGGTGTCCCATTCTCATGAAATAGCTCGATTACGTCTAAATGGTTAGAGATAGACGAAAAATGAATATGCCACGTGCCTTCAATTTTGCGAGCTGCATCTCGTAAAAATATTTTCCAGTATACAGGGTGTCCCATAAAAGTGCTATTGACATTAACTTTTTAAAATAGCGCCCCCCCCCCCCCAATTTCTCTCCATTTTTGAATTCTGCATAAAATGTTTAATCGTTTGATACCCCATAGTCGACCCATTGCTCTAACTGTTAGGCGGCCATCTTAACTTTTATTCCAGAAATGTCACTTCCAAGGGATATTTTAAAAATTTATTACGCATAGACAGTACAAGATAGCACATTGTGGGTTTCTCAGACTTTTAGAGGAGGAGACGAGCTTTCTTTCTATTGGTCAAAAGTTTCATTATCTGTCCAGGTGTATTTTCCACGAATTTTCCAAGTTGAAATATTTCAATCGACCAAAACTCATTTTTTTCAAATAGCAACCCAAACTTTTTTTTAGCTGGCTATCTTTGACATGTAATTACGCGTCTTTTTTTTACGAGATGCAACTCGAAAAATTAAAGCCACATGGCAATTTCATTTTTCGTCTATCTCTAACCGTTTAGAGTTTTAGACTTTAGACGTAATCGAACTATTTCATGAGAATGGGACACCCTGTATATACTTGCCGCTTATAGGTAGTTATGGGAAATGTTTTAAAAAGTGGTTGCGATTTTTTTGCCTATAAACCACGAAGCCGGTGACTGAAAGTAGTTGATAGTGCATGCTTATTACAGTAGATTTAATCTTCTATGGTTTTTAGTATAATTTATAACTCTCGGATCTATACGTAACAACTAACAACGCGCGAAATACTTGCAGATTGTTCTACACGATTAAGTTTTATGTTTTACAATTTACAAGCCATGCACGACATCGACAGTAAAATGTATTTATATTGTATGGTAATTTTCAAGGTGCATCTGCTTGTTTTTATATATTTCCAGAATTCAAGCAGTTTTGGTTTAGATGTGTAGTTTTTTTTCTTTCATGAAAAATGAAACGTGTGCTGTTTGCATATGCAGCACGTGTCAGCTGCTATTATAGGCGGTAGGCCTCCCTCAAATTGTCTTCGTTTCGTTTAACATTTACTGCAGACCCTTCAACAGAAGATTTTAACAGAATAAAATAAATCTTCCTATAGCTAGCTAAAATCGGTCGGTTGAAAGAAGTGCACGGCAGCAGCTCCGACTTAACTTAAATCACCTTTAGGTTTATGGTTTGCGTTGTTTCGTTGAGTGGGGGAAGAGGTAGTCAGTCTCAGCGAGGCAACGTCGTAGTAAAGTATCATCTGTTCGCTGGCTTTGTAGTTTTAGTTGCTTGTTACTGCTCCAACGGTGAACGTGCGCGTGTGACTCATTTGATTTTGATTAATAAATGTGACTCAAGTGCGATTATAAATGATTACAACGATGCGATCAAGCACGATGAAGGTCACTAAACCGCCACCACCTGTACCACCGCGTCCGAGTAAGAACGTTGTGGCCGAGGCGTTGGCCAAATCGCGAAAATTTGAAATCGGTGTCCTACCTAAAAATACCGGTGTTCTTACACCACCCGTGGTGAAGTCGCAATCCTATTCGTCTATTAATAAATACAATAACGTTGTGCCAAAAATAGAACGTGGGGTGTCAGTGGAAGAGCCCCCAAAGCCGGCTACGCGTACTTTAATTTATCAATCGTCAAATGCAAAACAGCAACGCGTATCGTCCATTGAAGAAATTCAAGTCAATGTGAATTGGAAAGAATCAATCAAGCGCGATTGTAAGCAAATTACGAGAACGAGCAGTTTCAAATCACCACCTCGGGTTATATTGATGCCGACGTCCAAGATTGACGATAGGGATTCAAGTTTGGAGTCTTTAGGCGAATCTGAACCAATATCCAGATCAAATAGTTTTAAAACTGAAATGAATAATAGTTCCGATTCGGTTATAAGCGAAGATGAAGGCAATTGGAATCATGAGACTAACGATAGAAATCATGTAAATACACTAATTGACGAAATGTTTGCGAGCGTGCTCGATCTACCAGATCAACAAGAACCGGTTCCCGTGATTAATGATAACAACGATGGTCCAAAGTTACCGAATGAAGCTTGCGATAAAGTTGCAATTCATGCGAGTTACAAGGCTGAATCAAATGCGAATGAGTCACAAACCAATCACGATTCAAAGAAAACAATTGTCGTGATCGAATCACGGGACAAAAATGCACCAATTAATAAAGCTACAGTAACAACACCTTTAATTGAAAATAAAAAGAAAATAACTCAGCGCAAAATTGATGATAAATTTAATCATGAATTGTTAATTAGTGAATTATCGAATATGAAACGCGAACGGCAAATATCTAAACGTCAACGCAATCCCTCCGAAACCTCGTCACCTTCATCGGAATCAAAAATACAGCATTCTGATTGGGTCGAGGTTAACAACGGGAAAGAAATTCGTTTATCCAGTTGTCAAATTACAATCGAAGATGACGAATATAAACAAGCCCATAATATCATTTCCAGACTCGAAATGGCAAACTTACACGGCTTACCGCCACTTCCCAAATCTCTGAGCGGGTTCAACATCGATGGACCTCAAACACCTTCCTCAATTGGACGTACGAATCGGAACTCCAAAAATACAGCACCGCCAAATGGAGACCTTGGCGGATCGCTCAAGAAACCCAACAACTTAGATGCCAAATTGGCATTGTTACGTCGTGAAATGGTAAGTTTTCTCATTCTTCATTTCTGTATTCTTATTATGTTTAACGATGCGAAGTTCCCTGCCGGCGTGGTCGTCCCCTACAGAAGAGTTGGCTCGATAAGTCTAAGACTTTCTTGTCTCTGCAATCTTATATTATTCAAAGGTAATTGTGATAAAATTATAGTCCATCCATTAAAATGCACTCGGATATTTTTTTTTTCTATTTGTGTCATGGTTCAGCGAAACTGAGTTCCTACCTAGTGCATTAATTATTGATACATACAACTATGGCTGTGTTCGCGTTGGACGCTTTAAGCGCTCTGGCTTATACCTACGAACGAACATGTTTCAAGCGCTTATAAGCGCTAAAGAGCGCGAACACAGCTTGTATAATAAGAAACTTCATTTTTTATGTCTCTTTCGAATGCTCTATGTGCGCCGTGGTATATATAACCTTTCTTGTAATATCCTGCGCGTTAAGAAATACTTTACGTTTTGCAAAAGGCATGCAAGAGAAGCAACACCATCGTAAATTTTAAAATGAAATAAAAATATTATTTATAGACTATTAATAAATATTTCTAACGTAAATACTCCAAATGGGCACAAAACGTAAAAAGCACGTCAAATAAGAAAAATACAATTGTCTATTATCACATCAGCACATTCTAATTATCTCAAGCAACAAGAGAGTCACGTGCACTGTTCTATTCTTGTGCGGTTCATGTTCATTGTTAAACTTTTACGTTACGACTAAGCCTATTGTTAAACCTTACTTTATTTCGTTGCTTCCTCCCCATTCGGCAAGTAATATAAATCGCTCATCTCTTCAAAGAACAAAAGAGTGATATAATCACAACGAATCGATTTAGTATTAAGTTGTTTATGCGGATAAAGGATACTGCGATAAATATGCTAAACTAAAACCCAAAGCACTATTA
Organism: Liometoxenus newtonarum; assembly: GCA_030264535.1. Lineage (NCBI taxonomy): Eukaryota > Metazoa > Arthropoda > Insecta > Coleoptera > Staphylinidae > Liometoxenus > Liometoxenus newtonarum. The sequence goes on from JARJEB010023397.1 coordinate 14,298, forward strand.
GCAATTAAACTAAAATACGACAAGCATGTAAACGTGATCGTGGAGAATTCTGCATTAGTTAGGCATCGGGAAAATCGAATTTAATTACCTGATAATTAGTGCTTTCAAGCATTAAAATGATTGCAATCGCTTTTAAATAATAATTACAAACGGAACAGCAAAGCCTGATTAAAACTAGTCGCGATATAGGTAGTTTAAAACTTTCATAAAATGGGAAAACCGTTATTTTGTTTGTCAGTTGTCACCTATACCAGGGATCGGCAGGCTTTCCAGTGAAAAGAGCCAAATTATGAAGAAAACATGATAACGAAGATATCAGAGAGCCAATTTTTATTTAAAACTTAGTTAAAACAGTAACCTTTCATCGATTTTGAAGGCTTTGTTATATGTCCGAATTGATGCCTGAAGAGCCGCAAACGCGTTGCAAAGAGCCGCATGCGGCTCGCGATTCGCGGTCTGCCGACCCGTGATCTAGGCCAATGCTATTTTTATGTTTTTTCAATAACTTGTGCTAAACCATGTTTAGAACAATTTTATAATTGGATAAATTTATTTACATATATTGAAAAATTAAACAAATTAAACGCGCAATACTAACTAATAACTATTAAACATAAACGTATCAACTCATATTTACAATAACATGTATTGCACAATTTATTTAATAATAAAATTAACGCAACACATGGCTATATAAAATCGTTTTGTTGTGATTATTTAAGTATTTTGAGCATTTAAAGAAGAAAAACACCATACAGTAAAGCACTTACAACTCAGGGCGCTGACTACGGGGGGGGGGGGGGGCGAAGGGCTCCGGCCCCCCTGAGCGCCAATAAAGGGGGGCCGGGCCCCCCCGCGAAATCTCCAATTCCCCAAGTGCAAAAAACCAATTTTGCCATTGCCCCCAAAAGAGCGGTAAATTTGAGTTTTAA
>JARJEB010023402.1:0-12091 GCA_030264535.1 Liometoxenus newtonarum
ACGTTAACCGAAAGGCTTTAATCTCGAAAGGGAGTTTTTTTTAAAAATTTATTAGTTGAGCTTGTGGATCCTTACGCCAGATGGTGAGGATTTGACTGGTTGAATAATTTATCAGGATCCTATTAAGTCTCTGACTTACTGACCTGAATTTATTCCAACGAGAATTGCAGCTGGAGATTGAACCTGACGACGTGCATCTTGTAGTCCATAGGCGCCGGCTTGTGTTTACTGTTAAGGAGTGTGAAGGAATTTAGCAGACGTAGACAAGTTGGAGGAACTGTTTCGTAGACAAGTTGGAGGAACTGTTTCGAGCTGCAAACGATCGAGATAGATACCACCAAATTACCGATAGAATGATAGTCAACGTCTGAACACAGACAAGGCACCACAAGAAGAAGAAGAGACGTTGGGTCTTCAATTGATTTAATATAAAATGAAAAGCGGAGTGCATAGCCCAGTTAGAATAACCTCTGACTCTTACTCAGGCGTCCCGGGTTCGAATCCAGGCAATAGGCCAATATTAAAATTCGTTTAATTTATATAATTTATAGAAAGGAATGCCTAGCGCTCGCCAGTAGTCATACCAACAACTTTGGCAATCGTTAATTGAGTCTTCTTAGGACAGTGTTGTCCATCTACCAACCCGCCTGCCAAGCGTGGTGGATTAATGGCAAAATCCTCCAAGTAATAGTATAAATGTACTATACACAGGAGGCCTCCTTAAACTTGAACTTTAACAATAACAAATGATATAACAATGCCAACGTTGCACTTATAACACTGAATTAAACTTTTTCAATATTCTTCTAAGTGTCTTCAGGACTTACAATGTCTGGAGGAAAGAACTTTGCGTGGTAAATAGGCAACTTTTACATCCCGTAAACATTGACTAATTCCATAGTGGTCGGCGAAAAAATATATTTTTCTACACCTATTTAGTTATATGGTCATTATTAGCATTTTTTAAGTGATTCATGGTACCTATTACTCACTACCGTGAATACTGGATTTTCATTACTCACTACAGTGAGTAATGGATTTTTAGAAATTACTGCAATTAAAGACATTGATCGCGTATCAAAGTTCAACAAGATTTAACTAATTTGAAGTGACCGATCGATTTGATCTATATGATCTAAGATCCCGAAGCAACCCGTGAAATACTGTCAAAACTGTATGTCATCGCCCGCCATATTGATTCACTTGTCAGTTTCGTTGGAAATGAACAATTTGTATTTTGTGTTCAAAATAGTGCAAGGTGTAGAAAAAGCATAGTATTATTTTCGCGATTATGGCCATTACTCACTCAGATGTATTCGCGCCACTCACCTACCGATTCGAGGGCTCAAACATCATCTTCGTGAGTAATGGCTATCATAATCGCTCATATAATAATATACTATTATTGACTTTGAAAAATTATTAATTTAATTAATTGATTTCGAACATAATCCGTCGTTTTTTTGGCTTCGCTTCGCAGCGACCAGAAGAGCACGACGGCGTGTATACGTAGTATGCTAATGCGCACGACATGAATTGCATTTGTAGTGCGACTTCCTTTTCTACACGTTCCATATAGTCTATACTAGATATATGCGTAAACCCCTAAATAGTTCAGGTGTATGGAATGCCACGTTACGGTTTACAATTGAATCATAAACCGTAACATGGAATTTAAATACTTGAACAATTTATGTAACATGTTTTGTTAATATTATTTCAATCTTAAACCAGTCCTTAGGCTGATCATTGTTTTCGTGATTATTGAAAACTTACCGTTTATCTATAGCATTAAGTAGTCCTAGAAGAAATGTGATTGGTAAAACTTGTTGGATATTGTAATAATTTTCGGACAATATGTATTCAAACTGCTTAATCGAAATGTAATATATTTCGCGCAATAATTACTATTTTTATTTATCTACTGGCACATCGCGAGATATTAAGTTTTGTTCTGTTTATTAGTAGTGTTTGTTAATTTTGTGTTATTATAAATGTGTATGCTTTTCTTCATTCTTATAACTGCCAATAATGAGGAATTGGCTAATTATTTCTGTTATACCTTACGTTATTTTAAAAGCAAGTTAAATTATTAGTTTTCTTGTTTAAAACTCATTTGTTTATATTTGTAGGCATTGCAAATATTGGAATTCATCGAACTAAATCGTTTAATGGGCGTTCAACATTTCACATTTTACAATCATACAGTGGGCAATCACGTCGGTTGTATACTGAAGGATTATGCCAAACAAGGATTAGTCAGTTTATTGCCATGGCAATTAAACATGGTATCACAAAAGGAAATTCGTACGGAAGGATTATTTGCTGCTTTAAATGATTGTTTATATCGTAATATGTACAAGTATACGCATGTTTTACTCATCGATTTAGACGAATACATTATACCCCGACATAATGATACGTTACCTCAATTAATTGGGTGAGTATTTACAGCCATATTCATATGTCAGTTTTAAATTTAGAACCGCTTTTAAAACCTAAAGCTTCGTGCACAGACTTTCGGCTGTCGTTGGCAATACATCCCCCAATCATGAATCTTGTCGGGCAGTTGGGTGCACTGACAACAGCATAGAAGGGAATTTAATATCGCAGCGAAACGTCGAAGGTCTGTGAACGTTGCTCTACAGTGCTCTTGTTTAGCACTGCTCTTCTAAGTTGATCTGATGAAAACGTGTAATGTTTTAGTACTTTTAACGATGAGTTATATTATACAAAACTAAGTAAAAAAGACAGACACCAAAATATTCATGGGGCCTGTTCCTTATTAGGAGCACAGTCTTATTGGCAAATTAAGGTAAAATCGGGAATGACGTGTTTGGTGGCTAAGAATATTAAATTTTGTTTTCCTACGGCCACAGTGGAATGAGACACTTCTGCCATCTGCTACTTAGCTAAAAATTTGACAATTTGTCTCAGCTGGTTTCGTTTTCTAGCCACTCTAAGGAAATAATCACACTTGAGTGAGGAACAGACCTACTCGAAATACATTTAAAGACAGGGCGGGGTTTTTGTTTCCATTGTGTGCCTCTCGGTCGGTAACACTTAGCAAATTGACAATTGCTTATTGCTGACCGAAATTCTAGTCACTGTGAAGCGAAAGTGATAAACTGATAAATAATGCTGAAAAGTCAAAACCATGGTAACAAACACTCCAAACAATGTTGAAGTAAATACTTCATTTCTAATTTTGTATTAATAATGAATGCTTAGTATTGTATAGGTCGGTATATGAAATAAATCGGTGCGTTAAACTCGCACCGCACAACTTTCCGATCGTTTGAAGTACGATTTCGTAGAACTCATGGTTCTTCAAAGTAATGTTGTTCGGAAAGTGGAAATGGCACAGAAATGTATGGATCTCACAACATAATCAATCTCAGTGCCACTTTCCGCTCAAAATTCCTTTCACAATCCACGAATTCTACGAAATCGTTGTGGAAACGGTCGGAAAGTTGTGCGGTGCACCGATTTATTTCATATGTAAAATAAATTAATAATTTGTGCAGTGCGGACCCTTTCCTCTTCAACTTTAAAACATTTAAAAATGCAAGAATTCAGAAAAACACCACAAAAATCGTATTTTAAACACCCTGTATTCTACTTATTTGAATTTCTCGACAATGTTATATCGAATACACTGTATAAATCGTATTTTACAGATCTTGGATATATTATGTTTTACACCTCCTGTATATTACACAAGTGTGCATTAAATAAAACACCCTATATATTACGTATTTCGTTTATAAATAACCTTCATCTGCTTCCAATACGTTTCGTTTCTCCATTTTGATTGGGTGAGTGTTTGGACCGTTTATCTTACAAACTATGCATCATACGAAAAAATCTTATAGAAATTGAATGAAAAACGCTACATGCTTTTTTTGTTTTTGTTTAGAAGTAAATATTTAGCTAGTTATACGCAAATTAATATTTTGACAGCCAATAACTCTCTCCTTTACCGACCGATCTTTTTTTACTCCAGGTTCTAGTAAGAGGGATATCTGTTCTTATGCCAAATTTCATCGCGATATGTTGCTTGGTTTGCCCGGAAATTTGTTCACACATGGACACACACACACACACACACACACACACACACACACACACACACACACACACACACTGACATCACTCCAAAAACCACTTTTTCGGACTCAGGGAAGCGAGAAAACCAGACATCGAATTTTTGACCGATTGCATATCTTTCCTCACCATATACCTGCGGTACGGTCGAAAAGTAAACCCTCATTCCATTATAATTAAGATAATACTTTAAGATGTTCTGTATTCTCTCACATTTGTCTATTATAATTGGCCACCTTGTTCTGAAATTCTGGCGTCCTAATAGCGTCTTCTTTTTGTTGTGCTATTGCGTACGGTAATTACACGTTCGTAGTCCACATCATATGCTGACTGAACCTGAATTATTAGGAAACAGTTGAATAAATAGTTTGGTGGGTGGAAAAAAAATTTGGGTTAAAGGACTTAAGCGTTAAAGCTAATTAATTCAGACTACGTAGATAAATTTAATAATCCTTAGAATAAATTTCTGTTTTCTTTCCCTTTAAATTTTCATTTTCGTCGACCTCGACCATCGACGAGTTTACCGTCGTCGACTTGGCTTCGCCGAATTGACCATCGCCGTCTTGCCTTCGCCGAGTCGACCTGTTCCGTGGATAGGTAATGACAACTAGCGTCCCGCTGCTATTCGTGAAGTAATGGAAATGTAAAATAGCTGTTCTACTTGGTGTTTTGGGATACTTTTACTGTTATTTTATGTTTTTACTTTGCAACAATTATACAGGTATATAAGTAAAGGTATGGTTTCAGGAAGCCGCGTCTCGAAAGTCGGAAAGGTGGTTTTTGCGAGCGTGTTTAAACAAGAACATCACTGCAAGAGCCATTTTCGGAGCTTGGGACTCGGTTCAAAATTTTGACCAGTAAGAATTGTCCCATGTAACACAAGGTGTCTTTTTTAACTGATACATTAAAAGTTTTTCAAATTCCATAATAGATAGAAAACTGAAAATTTCAGAATGTAACTTTAGTAGAAGGATCGATTTAAGTAAAATTTTTTCATACTGAAACATATTTTAATAATTTATTAAAACTGGATCATAAAATATCTATTATCGATTAACAAAGCACCAAGGATGAAGACAAGCTTTTCCGGATGGTCATGGATTTCTTAGTTTCCTTATTAAGTCACTTTAAAACTGACAATTTAGATACACGCATAAATCATGTTTTTCAGATATTACCCTTACAACTTTTTTAAGGAATCTAATTAACAATTAAATTCTCTTCATTGCATTAATAGATTTTGAGAAATGTCGGTATAAATTCAAAATTGTATGATTTTGTCATTTTTAACATAATTAAAAATACAACATTAGGGAATATTCTTTATTTAGCATTAATAGATATTATGTTCGTGCTAATCCTAGCAAATTAATTCGTAATTATGAACATTACAAAACTACAACATGTGAAACAATAACCACAACAATAAACATTCTGTCAACAAACAATCACAGCCCCACCTACGATATTAACATTAAGAAAATAATGACAAACATAATAAATCAAACAATTTTGAATGTATAACCACATTTTGCAGAATCTATTAATGCTACATAAAAAAATTGAAATTAATTTATAGAGAATCTAATTGTTATTAGATTCTGTAAAAAAAATTATACGGGTACTATTTGGAAAAAATGACTTATGCGAGTATTCAAATGGTCAGCTTTAAAGTGACTTAATGAGGAAATTAACAAATCTATGATCATCCGAAAAGCTTAAATTCATCCTTGGCCCTTTATTAATCGATAATAATTATTGTATGATCCAGTTTTCATAAATTATTAAAATTGGATTTTTTTCTCAATGCTTTGATTTGTAATTTTTGAATTATAAATACAATGAAATCAAGTTCTATGGGGTAGCAGCATTGGGGTATCATTAATGAGACCTTCGAAAACACTTTCAGAAAATATAATAATATATGTAACAGTTAAAACGACACCTTGTATACCTTTGGTGTATTGGTCGGAAAATAACAATATCAGGTAGCTACACCACTTTCCGACAATTAATGGTCTGTGTATTCTAAACTTAATTTAAAAATAAAGAATGAGACATGAACCATGTACGTTGGGGTGCAGAATTTTATAAGGTAATATATCCCCCTGTATATCTGTTAGGGCGAAGGTTTCAATTTCTTTCATAAATTAAGATTCCCTCGTAATGATTAGGTGTTTTTGTAAGGCGAAATATAACGGAATTCTATTACTGGTAAAAGGTGGTTTTATTGTTCGTGATAATGAAATATTCTCGTTGCTACATTTTCACACAACGAGTGATATTTCTTTTCTTGTCTGATAAAGATAAAGGGTACACAGCTGTCCATATAACAAATACAATTTGAAATTCCCTCTTGTTCGTATTTATTTATTTATATTTGCTGGCGCCCAAACCTATTGACATTTGTGATCTACTATACCGATGCTGGCTGGCTTTTTCAATTGGAACGACGTTTAGGCACTTAGATGGAGTAATTCATCGCTATGTTTTGTGATTTAATTACGTCTCAGAAACAATTTCAAGTCTCGACAATATAAGTGTAACTTTGGCTTTGGGGAATTCAAAAATAAATTGGGGAATTTTTGTTAAAACGTGGCCAGAGCATGTTGGAGTCACAGTTTATTTTTTAAAGGAAACATCATGTTTGGTACGGGTTGTTGTATTTACATCACCGCCCTACTCCAGATAATCTATACCTGTGCATCACATAGGTCACATACTACAACTACATATTCGCATTCGTAACGAATCGTAAGTTGCGATAGGGTTATGTTACGATTCGTAACCTAACCCTATCTATAAACTGTACATTGCACGTGCGTGAATAATTCTTTGCCGTTGGTTTTAAGTGTTTTGAATATTCAGAGGTAAATATAATTAATTTAAGTGCACATCAGATGAAGGCTATAGCCCGCAAGAGCTGTATATGAGAGGTGTTGAGTGTTCGAGTCACCGTTGCACTTGGTTAACAGAGAAGAAGAAATTGTTCTGAATACTCACTGACTAATGTTTACCGCCATTAGAAGCATTAAATTGGGTGAAATTCCCTCTTATTCGCATTTATTTATTATTTGCTGGCGCTCAAACCAATTGACATTTCTTAACCAATTGACATTTGTGATGAAATACAATTTTACAAAGAATTGATATGCTATGGACATCATCAAATAAAATTTTGTATTAGTGTTGAACATTTAATAGAGTACATCTTTAAATGATCAACGCCATATTCAAGTGTGCAACATTCCAAGCTCACCTTGGAAAGTTGAGCTTTCGAAATTATTTCTTTGCTGGTAATGATAATATAATGATAATTATATCAATTATAGAATCAGACTATCATGATAAAAAAAGATTGTAAATAATAGACGATATAAAATAATATTGTGCAAATAAGACTGACAAATGTTCGGAGTACACTTGAAACAACACAACATTAAAATTCAAGTCATATGAAATCACACATCACATAATATTAATCATTCACCTCTCTGCGGTTCGTGTAATGGTAGTGGGGTTGATACAGATTCTTATAGCTGTAGCGGACAAATTTTCGCAATGACTCGTGATATTTTTGAGTTGTCGCTTAGCCGTAAGGTCGCGATTCTAATGATGCCGTCCGCTTCCATAACTCTTCCCAATCCTCATTTTAGGGGCGGAAGGTTATCATCGGGTAAAATTGCTAGACTTCCAGGTGACACAAGAAGTCGAGTTAACATTCTTCCATTTTGGTTGTGACTCTAGATTAGTTATATATTCGTGTGTCCAGCGCTTCCAAAAATGTTGCGTAGCGCGCTTGATCTTTTGATACGTGGATAGTCGATTTTCCCGATGAGAAAATGACCTGGGCTGAGTGGTAATAGGTGAATTCAGAATGAATTCCATTTGAGTTAGCACAGTCATAAGATCAACAATTCGTTTGAGATGCGTTTTTATGGCCTTAATTCCCGCCTCTGAAATGCGGTGATCTTGGAGGGATGAAATGCCGGACTATGCCTGAGGTAGTTGATTTTTCGCAAATATCGCGAACGGATGGTTGCGAAAGCAAATAATGCATTCGAGAAAAATTTTTCGCATGAGGCTCCAACCAGCGAGTGGCCAAAATTTGATTCCTGTTAAGTATAAAAGGGTATGTGGATCGCAATGCAGCTGCATTTTATGTTCATGTTTGGCTATGAGTTTCTATGAAATGAATGGTAATTTTGAATTGCTTACTCGACCGCCAACTCTCAGTGCTTGCGGTTTGTCTATGGACTCTATCAATTTTGACGATTTATCGAGTTGCTTATTTTGCATTAATTGTTTGATTTCGGTTTCAAATGACTCAGTTTGTAACAATTTAACTAAGCATAATAGTGAATTATCCAATGCGGCTGTCGATAATATTCCTAAGTTCCGCAAACAATACACTGTGACTCGTTCTAGGCTTGGAATTTTCTTTGATGCGTCCATTGATGATAGTTTAGTCCGCATTTCAGGAGTATTAGATTCTAAGGTGACCGGTGTTGTCACCCATTCGTTTTTGGTTTGGTTTGGTTTGGTGGGGCCAAGCCATCACAGATTAGTCTCTTAGTTTGGATTGATGCCCCCTGACAAGATGTCGGCAGGATTGTCAACGGATTTTACGTTTAACTAGTCTGTTGTATCTAAATATTACTGAACCTTGGCAACTCTATTTGCGACAAAGGTATGGCATTTACTAGGACACGCATTAATCCAACTTAAAATAATCGGTGAGTCTATCCAATAACAAGCGTTGTCGAGTAGTAGTTTTTGTTGTTTCATAAGTTTGGCGAGTAAAACTGCGGCGCAAGTTTCAAGGGAGGAAGTGATACTTGCTTTAACGGTGTCGCAATTCTGCAGTTAACAAATGTTAATGAAAAATGTCGTTACCGTCTTTGGACCTCGCAAACACATCTGCCGTAAACCTTTTCCGACGCGTCTGCGAATCCGTGTAACACAATACAGGTTAGGTTACTGCATATTGCATCTCTAGGAAACAATTACGAGCTAAGATCTATCCAGCTTGTGATATAAGTCAACTGGCATTGACTCATCCCAATCGATTTTTCTACATCATAATGCCTGTAATATGAAGTATCCCTTTACTACGATTGGATTGAGCACACCTAATGGGTCAAAAATTCGTACGAAGTTGAGAGAATGACGCGTTTCGCAGTATTTTGCGGTCTACTTTCATTGTTGAACATTGTAGTTCGTATCGTTTGCAATTCCATAAAGCCTTAGCTGTTTGGACTCTTAATCCACTAAATGCCGTAATATGTTTTCCGATTAGAATTCGTAGGAGTTGTACCTTTATATGTTTAAGGCGTTCAATTGATTCGGAATCTGTTAATAGGTCACTTACATACATTGTCAATGGCTAACTGCTTTTACAACGCATAGCGAGATACGGTGCAGATGATGTAACTGTATAAAGTTGGTAACACTCGAGTAATGCATTTTGCTGCTCACGCCATAGAATTTGTTGATACGCTCTATCCGCTTCATGAACGAGTACTTGCCTGTACATCTTCTCCATGTCTGTGCAAAGCACGAAGGTGTAAAGACGAAATTTTACTAATATTGAATATAAGTCATTTTGTACAACAGGGCCTACCATCTGGAATTGATTGAACGATATACCTGAGTCTGTCCTGACAGAACCGTCAAAAATTACTCTAATCTTGCTAGTAACACTTGATTCGCTATAAAGAACATGATGTGGCAAATAGTATGATTGAGTCGATTATATAGTGGACACGTTTACCCTTGACATGTAGCCTAAATCATTGTATTCCCGAATGAAGGCTGAATACTGCTGTTTTAAACTTGGATTCGAATTTGATTTTCTTTCTAGTGTGAAAAAAAGTTTCTCTGCTACTGCGTAGATTCACCCAATGGTGGGTGGTCGAGTCCCGAGTTGTATTTTCTAAAAAATGCCTCTCTCACCTGGCTTCTTCATATGTGACGTGTGATTCGGCAGGATCATGTATTTCATCTTAATTTAATAGTTTCTACGTTAGTGATTCTAAAGTACTTGCGTGTAACATTATTTTTGCAGTAGGTTGCACGGACCTTATTGTTTGAAGAGGACCCGCTATTACCCAACCTGAAATATCGATGTACCCGGTGAAGCTGAATCTAAAAGCGCCCGAGCAATGCGAATATTCCCCGCCGCATACTTGATTTTGACAGACGCTGTCGATAGAATTACTTGACTGGTTTATTTTGTGAATAGTTCGATTGATTTTCCAGATTGGAATGATTATTTTGATTAGAATGTATTTATTAGAATGTATTTAGCATTTATGAGAATGATTTGTATGATTTCTTTGATTTGAATAATTTGTTTGATTATTAGACTGATTGTTAATATGTAGCAAGATGTTATGTTCTTCGTCACATTTTCTACACATACTAGAACGACAATTTACCGTTTTGTGATTTGCATCGAAAGCAGATTGAAGAAAAATGGTCTGTTTTAATTTCTGCAATGCGTTTGTGCACATTCAATCTCAAAAATGACTCACAATAATAAATTGGATGTTGTTAACGTATTATTCAAGACGGTTTTCTTGCAGCAACATATGATTTCGATATATTATTTGGTTTGTTCGATTTGTTATTGTTTGAATTTGTTTGATTGGCTGGTCTTGATATGTGTTGACGTAGTAAATCTAACACTTGAGACTTTCCTTCTCTTCGTCTCAATTCCCATTCTCTTCTGGTCGCAAAATCTAATTTAGAATTGATAATGTATACTGACGAGCTTGGGCCAGTAGCTTCAATTTTTGATTGAATTTCATCATAAGACCCGACTAACGATTCTAAATTTCTTAATCTCACTTCCAAATCAGCGCGCGTTTCATTTTTGCATCTTTCCAGATATTTACTAAACAGGGTAACCTTTGTTTTTATGGTTCTCCGTTTCAGTTTTAATGTGGCTAAGTCCTCGCCCATTATGATTACGAGCCTACTATTGGATCTTATAACTCGATAACTTGGAAAAATAAATGATAGATTAACAGGATTTGATGCTGACTTCATGGCCTCATGATGATGTTGATAATCTCGATGATGTTGTAATCCCAATGATGAATGTATCGTACTATTGTTTGTTCACATTGTGATAACGTGTTCTCTAATAATAACTGTACTATATGCGTTGTACGAATGTCCATGCAGTGACAATACATTTACGACGCCGTGTACAAGCAAGAATTTCAGACCTTATGGTGATAAAGGACTTTACTGGCGATACTGATTCTGTTTTTTCCGAACTACCGATTTCCATATCCTGTTCGAAGGACCATTTGTTAAGGCGAAGTTTTCAATTTCTTTGATAAATTGAAACACGACTCTTTTATTATAAATTCTCATTGCTACATTTCTCTCACACAACGAGTGATATTCCTTTTCTTGTCTGATAATAACAAAGGGTACACAGCTGTCCATATAACAAACACAATTTTTCAAAGAATTGGCATTCTATGGACATCTAAAATTAAAATTTTGTATTAGTGTTGATCATTTAAGTGTGCAATAATATACAAGCGAGATCACAACGTCAAACATAATCGCAATATATTGTGTAACATACGAGGTTACGTACTTTCGCAAATAATTTTTCTCTTTTGTCACTTGTGCGGGACTGTGTTGGCGGAGAAACTCTTTCAGGCTCGGTATCCAATATGAGTTAATTATGTAATGTGGATCGTTTTTCGTAGGACCGGAATAAGCTGTTTGAGTAAATTATGTACGAACTGCGCGTTACTTCGTCTACGTCTACATCGACCTATTTATTCAGAATCTTGTCGAGTACTGTTCGTTGGTTGAGAATATACTGGTGTTATCAGTTGAGATTACAATGTCACATGTGGTTGATAAAAGATTGTTACAATTTATATGGACATTGTGCGTGTGCAACTTATTCTTCACATCAGTGTATAAACATATTCCGGCCTCCTTGAAATGTCAC
>JARJEB010023416.1:0-13088 GCA_030264535.1 Liometoxenus newtonarum
AACAATGGCCATAATCGCGAATATATAACTATGCTTTTTTCTACACCTTGCACTATTTTTAACACAAAATACAAATTGTGATTTCTCGATGAAGCAACGTAACTGACAAGTGATACAATATGGCGGGCGATCACATACAGTCATTGTCAGAATTCTTCGGAATTCTTAGATCATATAGATACCTAAGTTAGATCGGTCACTTCAAATTTGTTAAATCTTGTGATCTTCGAAAATACGCGATCAATGGTATGAAATTGACAGAATTACTCGGGTTCACTCGGGTTCCTTCGAGATCTTAGATCATATAGATAAGTTCCAACCAAACCAAATTCGTTAAATCTTGTTGAACTTTAATACGCGATCAATGTTATTTAATTGCAGTAACTTCTAATAATCCATTACTCACGGTAGTGAGTAATGAAAATCCATTACTCACGGTAGTGCGTTATAGGTACTATTAATCACTCAAAAAATGCTAGAAAATAGTTTATATTGATCGTATATAAAAATTGAACCAAAGACTTTAACTTCTAAATCGAATTAATGAATTAATCGGAACTGAATGTGTAAAATCTAATTGAACAACTCATCGGAGACACACAAAGGATGATAATTTTGCTTTTTAAAAAATAATGACGAAATTTCATTAATTTTAATATCAAATTCATCAAGTTCACAAATATTGTTCAAACTGTCAAATCGGTTGGTTAAATGGAAAACTATCTTGAAAAATTCTCTCCGAGCGAATTAGTATAATCCACTCTTTGAATCATAAATCTTATAAGGAATGTACAACGATTTACATTTAAAATGAGTTCCCGCCAGTTCCAATCCGGGATATCTACTCCTATTCAATAATTAACAATAATTTCATTGTTTCCCTTGAACAGATGGCTAAATTACTATGCAAATAACTTGACCTGACTTCGATTCGACTTTGAGTTTGACTTGGCAATTTCAATGCCCTCCGAGCATACACACGTACACACGAAAAGGTATGCCTTTGTAGGTATACTAAAAGACAAGATGAGCGACTACACATTTAGCATTCAAATTAATCCATCCCCGATCATCTGCAATGTTAATTGATACAAGAAGGAAGTTTACTGCAGTTTACAGATATTGCGCTTAATAATCTACGCCAGAATGGTTTGTTTATTGTTGAATATTTTATAACATGTTACATTGTAACTGTAACAGCAAGCAGCAAAACCGCAAATACACTATACTAAAATGTAATGACGGAAACTCCAAAATATACACCTACCGACCAGTTAGTGAATGCTCAGACGAAACTAATTTCGCCAGTCATTCATGCATTTTGAAGGTATTATACTGTATAGCACACTAATTATGTGAAGTTGTACTTCAAAACACGAAAATACAATTCAATGCAACAGTGCATGTTTCAAGTAAACTTGTACTTGTACAATTGCATTTTTATATATGCATAAGAAAAAGATGGAAATAATATTTGCTTTGTTGTGACATAAGAATGATGGAAAATAGGAAAATGGGTGCATGCAATAATTTCCTTGCTACATTACATTTTCAATGATCAAACGGGACAAGTACGCAGGTATAAAGAAATGAAGAAAATTCACAACGTTAACTGCTACGACTGAAAGAAAAATGGTTATTGCTCCTTGTATTTTATATTATGCACATAGAACATGCATGGGTGAGCAACTGAGCAATAACTAAGCTTGCGCATATGAAATATATAGGTGAAAGGATTGACTGGTAATAACTGCGTTAACAGGTCAAAAGGTCATGGAAATTAATCGATTTATACATAATCTGTATTTGTAGGTAAATATACACAACAAATGAAATATGTAATAGAAAAATCAAGAAGTATTGGCAAATATTTTTATTTCCGAATATCTAATACACTGGCGTAACTAGGCGGGCTAAGGGGGCTAAAGCAAATTGTTCTGTGGAAATTGCAAAAATATACACTCACTCTCGTATTCTGTAAAATTTCTTACAATTTTTGTCCATCGTCGAGATCATTCGATTCGTTTGAATCAAGTAACAAAGAGAGGATTAATTAAAGTGTACTTATGCGTAAGCATCCACTCCAAAGCTCATCGGAATTATTAACGGCCATGTGGCGGTATTAACATCATAACATATTAATATACAGGAACTAATCTGACCACAGATTAAACTCAACGTTTCTATTATAATTAGTTATTTATTAGCACGATTGTCGATTTAATTTATATTGGTGAATTCTAAAAGTTAACAAAGTTCATAAAAAATGTGAAAGTTATAAAAAGTAACCGCAATTTTATGAAATATTCAGTTTTTAGTATTTTTGTAACTACCAGTATTAGAAGATCATAACGTCACAAGCTCATACTCATTCTAACCAGGAATCTACCCAACCACCCAATCATCCAATCACATTCGTACACTGAGTGGACTACTCCGCTAAATCAAACGTAACTCAAAACCGTTTCTACCACTCTACACGTGGTGATACTTAAAACGAATAGAAGAGTTAATTCATTGGCTTTGATTTACAGCTTTTGCTATTGTCCATATAATTCAAATAGTAAATTTGTTAATCATTCATCCCAATTTGGGGGTTTTCCAATAATGCAGTCGTTTTGATGTTGCCAAAATTCTTTTTAATTAATAATTTCCAGTGAGGAAAAGGTAAAATAAAACAATTAATTTTTTTTTAATTTAAAAGGTTTTGTTCCTTGAAAATTGTGAATGAAAGAATCGAATTAATTACACATTTTTTATATTGATTCATGCAGAATTTGAAACTGATGAAAATATATTAGGAAACCAGTAAAAAAGGCCGCAAAAAAAGGAAATAAAAAATGGAAAATGGAAAAATTCGTTTCTATTTTATTTTTTGATAAATTGATTGTCCCTCGATCCAATTTATATTTAAATTTTATTTCCAATTAAAGTATTCTATATGTACAGGAGTGAATGAATTGGTTAGTAAATTGTTTCACAGAATAATTTTGTTTTAAATTTTCACTTTATTTTTTACAATTTTCTGTACAAGCTTTATTGTTTTTATTCATAACGATAATCGGTTTATTGTATGATGATCTAAAAAAAATTCATAAGTTTAGTAAATTTCTGGGAAAACCGGATGGAGTGGTGTTTTGTTCTTATATCTTTTAAAGATTTCTATAAATTTCATTCTTTAAAACCAATTTATCTGGACACTGAATATTTAAAATAAACCCCACATGTGAAGGATGAAGCATTGAAGAATGTAAAATTGTAACTCTGCGTCCTTTAGCAAATCCAGGACAACCAATACGCCAGTTGTGACGATACCCAATTTATAGAACACCAACATGTGTGGCCGTTGGCATTCCCAGCACCAGAAGTTGTAAGTATATAAAGTTTACTTCAATCTACCAACAAGAACGTTTGCCCACATTTCGTTTGCTTCTCGCCTTTCACAATTTCGGCTTCAAACCTGTTGTAGGAAGGTTAACGGAAGGAAAGTCGGAAAGGATATTCGTTCCAGTTTTACGAAAAGGGTCTGCTCTTGGTTTTACATGTTAAATTACACGTTGAGGAAATCGAGAGCAAAAGAATTCACAGCAAAATAGAAATTGTAAAAGATATTAGGAGAGAAAGAAAACAAGCATTGTTGCAAGAGACAAGTAGCTTTTGCAAGGTCATAAAATATCCACCGGTACCGAGATTCGAAAATGCACCAAGCCCAACCCCAAGCCAGTTGTAGCTCAACGCAGGTCGTGGCGAATAAGGGTGCGAGTACGTGGAAAGGACAACGAAGAATATCATCGGAATGGAATGCGACACATATGGTGATGTATAGCGTGTTCCTTCGAGTACACACTGTGGAGGACTGTTCAGTTGGGCATACTACTTTAAATTTGGCGCCGACGACTTTGCCGTTTGAAACCCGTTCGGACTGGATTTGTTTTATTTGTCACTTGGCCGACACGGAAGAATGCTTTTAAGTGATATATTGGAGAAGTTGCAGAATGCGAAAATTTACACTGAAATGTGAAATTAACTTTATTTCAACGCGGCCCGCTCGCGTCGATCTTCCCGTGAAATGTCTTGTCTCATTCGTAAATCGGCGAGTATAAAGGCAAAGGAAGAACAGAGAGAAGTCATGAAAGACGAAGGAAAGCATTCTGGCATTGCATTTCGCTATTTCGGTACACGTCTTAGTACGAAAACTTCACCCCTTTAAGCTGCTCCCACCCCTATACGCGGTATATACGAGGAAAGATACTAACAGTGGAAATTGCTTTCCGTCACTTCCGGGCGCGTCCAAATTTATTTCAATCTTTTCGTCGATTCGTTCCTTGTTCCTGTATAGAGTCTTGTTAATGCTCATACTAATACGAATGCTAATGTCAATAAAGAAACGAGAAAGGAGAGATCGACGAGAACACAAAAAGAAAAACAACTCGTAAAATTTGTTTCTGTTATAATCAATGCCGAAACATACCCGCTCCTAAAATGCTTATATGCACATATAAAATGAATTAATAAATGATTAATAAATATTCAATTAATAATTCCATCTTTAATTGCCATAATCACATTACCCGTAAATGTATGGGGCGAGAATATACAAAGTGTTTCATCAAGCTAAAATTATTGCCACTAAAAAAATTTCAGTTTGGATGGTTTTCCTGAATTTGGAGCGTAAAAGTAGTGAATATTGGAAACTTGTAAACAGCAAATAAAAAGCGTACAAACTCCGTTAATTATTTGTAAATTTATTACAGTTTCGGTATTCATTTTATTTATTTTTCATGGTGAACTTTTTGTTCCAGTTTTGCAGCTATCGATTTTAATGAAAGATTATCGACCTTTCGCGTGCAATAATAATTTCAATGATAAAAGCGAATGTACGCGGCGTTTTAAGTTTGGTGCATTTGGGTCAAACCAGGTAAGAACTGAACATGCCATAACAGGCCAGGAGGATAAATACCTTTAGATTCCCAAGGAAAAAGTCAAAAACCAAACCAAGTACGCTGAAACCAAGTACGTTTTGTGTGTTTACCACTAACTTCTCGTTAACCCCAATAGGACTAACCCCTTTGCCGTTCGGTTTGGGTGGCAAGTCACACAATCCGAACTGAGTATGCCATGTATAAACCAAACTTAAAAGGTAGGTCGTTCAAAACTTAAAAGGTGTGTATGTTTGAGTCAGAGCAATAAAACGGTCAGTGTCAAAACTTAACAGGCATTCTCCCGAAAATATATTTATATTTCTCCTTGTAATAAATAAGTAATTTCATCCCTAATTGAATCTCAAATCGACTTGCCAAATTGAATAAATTTGGCGATGTTTGTATTTATGTTTCGAATACGGCAATTTAAATATTTTATGTCTAAATATATTTTAAATGAATGAAACTGTCAACTAGATTTGAACGATGAATTGAATGGAAACACTGCTTTATGATACGGAATTGAGGCAACAATGTGTGACTCGAATAAAATTCCGGCACTGGCAATGTGCATTCGTTCGTCATTCGTCTATTTCGAGAATCGAAATGAACGAAATATCGGTTCGAGTTTGTTCATAGGTATAATAAAAAAAACAATGGCTCTATAAACTATAAATAAAATACATTTCAACAAACTTTCATATAAACCTGACGGACGGGCACAACATTGTCGATTAATAAAATTTAATTTATTGCCGCAGATCTCTAATGTCGTGCTTTGGCATTTCAATGTTATTTGCGTATTAATTCAATAAATTATTAAAATGTATACCCTACCGTATATCGGTTTTAAATTTTTTGTTGATTGATTAATATTTTATTTATTATTCCATATTTTCCAATATGTTTGAATTTTAACGAATCAGACAATTCTCCATGATTTTTTTTCCAAAATGTAAACACCGTCTGGTTGTGATTTTGGAAATAAATACAATTATTATTATTATTATTATTATGTATTACCAGGCTTTTAAATGTAATTTTAATGATTAGGGTAATTGCTAAATAGAACACCTGTCTGTTAAAATCAGATAATCCAACAATTTTCAAACGCGTTTCCCTCAAACAACAAGCAAAAGTCTGGATGTATCGCGGCGTGGATTATTTTGTTTGTTTAATTCATCTGTTGATAGGCGGCTATTGAGACTTGACAAGAATAGGAAGCGAGTTTCATTTTCATTTTCCGAACAACAAACAACACGTAGTATACGAGTACATTCTGGTTGAACTGGCACGTGAATTAAAGAGAAATGAAAATACGAAAATCATCAAATCGATCTGCAACAATAATATAGCAACAATGTATCAAAATTATAAAACTGATCATGTCAAAAGGAAAATGGTAAAACAAAATTGTCAATGCAAAAATCCACTAAAAGTTTGATTTATTCATTGCAATTTTGCAGATACAGTTCAATTAATTGCATTTGTATAAAATATAGAGAACTATACTCAACACAAGATAATAATCTTCAGGTGCGTTGTTTCAAACATTCATATAGGAAGAATTGATTGGAAATATAAAATAAATTGTATTCTTCGTTCGTTATTGCTTTAAGATCTTAAGATCTTGTTGCCATACATTGTGCTTCATGTTTATATATTTTCTTCTCGATTCGAATTGTTACAATTCTGCAGCCGTATAGTTTTCATTTTCTTGTTCTTTTCCAGTTTCCTTGCAGTTATCGTCGCCTTTGCTCCCGACGATAAATGTTAAATAAATTTACTTGGGGAATCGGACAGAACAATAAATAGCGACTAAAGGAAGAAATATAAAGGTACATTATGCGAGCAGAGAAAATGCTTGAATAAACAATTCTGACTTTAGGGAAAACAAAGGCATACCGAAATGTTTTTATTATTCAAATCAGTAATAACTTCGTTCACTTATAAAATATTAAAATATATAGATGACAATATCGATTAGAAGTTAATTCAAATAACAAACTCTTTAAATTGAATGAATTGAATGAAAACACGGAAACATAAAATATACCGAGAGTTTCCCTTGAAATACTGAAATTAATTCTGAAAATCCTTGTCCCACATTCTTTATAATATCTGGCCATTTATTTTCCTTTAAATGTACCCAAATTCAGTCCAGCCAGTACAGCAGGACATTTCAAAATTGTAAACTGGAGCGTCAAATAACCCGATTACCTTATATATGAATAAATATATTCCACATCCCTACCAAAATAACCGAAACGAGACTAATACGTTTTTTTAGCCAAATCGTGCCGATAAAGCTTTGAAAAATTGCAAACCATAACAATAAGCTTTAATAGACGGTCCCAATAACAACAAACGTAACTACATATGTGAATAGAATAACAAAATATACAAAAAAGCCAAGCCAGCTTGATCGTTTTTGTAATCAAAGGGGGTCCCAGTTGTCCAAAACTGGGAATTACCTCCCGATAGCATTATACGTTCTCGGTCTAAATTAATTTCACGAATTTCTTTTTTATTATAAAGGCAAAAAGTGTCCCTACCAGCGAACGAATAGCACTTGAATAAAAAAAAACGGTAGGGTTTAAATAAGTGGTGAGTGCGAAGGATAAAATTAAAAATTTTCAACGTTTCGGCGAATTTACCAACGGTAAATTCTACTCAAATACATCAAGGTTTTTGGGGGCAAATATTTTTACCACTTCTCCTTTTTCCCTCTCCTTCTCCTGCACACTTCTAAAATGAAAGCATTAAACGTCAAAAGAGACATGATGACATCATCCTTACTCCGCTTACTTAAATGCATCATTTATTATTAGTCTTTGCAATTAGCTATTAAATTTCTGTAAACAGCGTGTTTCATGTTTTCTGTGATCCATACTTACAAAATTTATGTATATAAACATTGAACAACCGATTAAATCGAGAGGGAAAATACCTACGTTTAGAGTTTCAACTGACCATTTTATATGATTGTACTCCCCGAAACTGATTTTGCATTTAAGATTCCACAAAAATTAAGTTTAAGTTCCCAGAAATCTACTAATCAACTGCAAGTGTTTCCATATCCGCATATAACGCAAGTAATTTGTAAGAGCCGTAGTTCTACCTGTGAGGGTGTATTCCCATAGACTTGAAATTTGAAAAACCACTTTGAATTTCTAAGGAACTTAGTCGTACTCATTCGGGTGGAGCATTTAATTGTCTATTTTCTGATGTAATAATTATTGTGTTTTCTATATTGATTATGTAAAATTGTTCAGTGAAAACAGACACATATAGACAAACGGACAGAACCAAAATGTCGATTTGAAACTGAGGTCAACGGATCTACACTAATCTGGTGAAAATATGACTTTGATTTCTTCCTACTTACCTACTTAAATTGTTCCCTTGCTATTTTATTGCTCCAAAAATTTTACATTTATGACACTACATGTGGTTCCCTTTTGAAACAGGTAGAAAAGAGGTAAAAAAGCAGATAATTGACAGTCGTCAGACTGAAATGTGGCTGCGAACCAAACCAAATACGCTAAAACCAAGTACGCTAAAACCAAGTACGCTAAAACCAAGTACGTTTTGTGTGTTTACCACTAACTTCTTGTTAACCCCAATAAGGACTGGGACCGAACTGGGTCAACAATGACCTTCTTTTTGGGAAACACATCGAATTTTGAAATGGAACCACATCGCCAAATGAGTTTGGGACAAAGCCATAAAACGGTCAGTTTTGGGAACCACATACTTCCTATGTGGTGGGAAAGTAAAAACGCTATTAGTAAAGATTTAAATTTGCATTAGGTTATTAAAACATAAAATAAAAGTTAATCCAGTCGAATCGTGTTTCAACTATCAACGCCTAAAAGTATCTTATTAAGTTTTGGAAGCAGCTCAGAAAATATCAATCTCCAAAAGAAGATGAATACGGATAGTCAAGGCATAAGCGGCAACGATTGTGAAACAAAATACGTTTGTCAAATTCCGTGTCGACTTTCGACAGTGTATAATGTGAAACGGCTGAAAATGTGAAGAGGCGTATTGCAAACGAAAGAGAAAAGCAAAAAGGGGAAAACGAAATGAAACATTTTCTAACATATATATACATTTGAGTAACTATGAAGGTACAAATATATGAAACGAAACACTGAGGATTAAATAAATTGCGTTAAAAGAGATGCAAAGCGTTTCAGTGCCTAATGACGAGTTGCTGGAAGCCTCTTTGCGTTCTTTCTTCCAGTTTTCCAGTCAGGACAACCATCAGCCTTTGAGAGCCTAAACCATGGTTTTCGCTCTTTATGCCTCGTTCTTTTGAAAATTTAAAATACAAAATCTAATTTGCTAATGACACAAAACGTAACACGATGGATTCCGAGGAACACACGTCGTCGAGCAAACTATTTCACATATCTTCATTCTTTAGCCAATAACTTGTATATGGATACCTTGGAGTTGTCGTCATGATCATTGGCAAACTAATTTTTTAATAAAGGTATATCTAAAACAAAATACGTATATATTTGCTCAATTATTAACCATAAAGGAATGACGACAATACCAAATCCTCCACAAACAGTTAACAAATCCTCAATCAAACCTATGTAAAAACGAGGAAACAATGCGGTGCGTAAACATGCCGCATTTATTGAAGCTAATTAATTAAATTCTAATGTTTGTTCGTTTACTACTTGTGTGATGTATATACAACACTGCGCATCTTCGTTGGAATTTCAATTTGCGAATTGTTTAATTGTTTTGCGCATTTTAATGGGAAACAATGTAAATAGCCACATCGAAAAGTTTCTTACGAGTGCACTATACACATTATAGCATACTTTGAGGGCACCAAAAACTTGTATACATATAAAGAGACAGAACGCAATGAATCAGAGGAGTTTGAGTTGAGAGCTGAGTTTCAAGTTAAGTTAAGTAATATTAGCTGAACCGTATTGTGTTGAACATCACATTGCAGGGTTCTTCATGAACATCACATTGACTTTATGAACTTGCTTGTAAAGTGTTGTTGAGTTAGTGCTGAAAGTCAAATCGACTCTCGAATCGTTCTTCTTGTATACTTCTAACTCCATGCTGGCAATTGCGAAAACGTTTCGAGCTGTTCTCAGCATTAATGTGGAAATATGCGGGCGGCCGGTAGAAAACAGTGCGAGAAAACCGTATAGGCGAGTTCGTTAATTAAATCTCGAAATTAATTAGATCGAGGCGCATATATTCCAAATGCTTTGGTGTTCCTCAACATCAGCTTGTTGGTTGTTTGGTAGCTGCGATGGGGTGAAGTAACTGGCTTTGGAATCAGTTGAAAAGGCTCTATACCTACATTGCAGTTACTTTCCGTTAATTTTGAACAATTCTCTCGCAAATTCGTTACGCATTTAAATTTAATTATTTAAACAATTGCAAATGCCTATTGTGCCAATTACCTTTACGATTTTGTGCTACAACTTTATATAGAATTCAGTTCAGTAGAAGAAGTGATTTGGCACGATGATGAAGAGCTGAAACATTCTGATGTGCGAGATTTGTTCATGCGATCGTTTGCTCCCGTCGAATCAGAGTGATATAATGTAAGAAATTTCGCTTATCTTGAATAGAAGGTACTTTACATAGCAGGCAAGAAATTTCCAAGTACTTTAAGGAAATCAGTGCCGCATTTAAGAAAATTAAAAAAAATACTTCAAATAATTCAAAAACTGAAAACTCAACTACTCTTTAATTTTTAATTTCCAAAATAATTATTCATTTGAGGAATAAATCTGTAGTCCGGCTCTATCCTAAAACATTTCACAGTTTCACTGTTATATAAGGTAAAAACGGATCGAGCTTTTACTCCAGTCTGATCTGTGATCGTTCGTGCAGGATTATTATTAGTACGTCGATAAAGCAGTTTCTAAACTTTCCTGTGGTAAAGGCATCCTCGAAACTCTTCTCGTTTATAGAAGAACCCGACATACGTTAAGCGAGCGTGATGCTCATGTGAGTTGGGCGAATATTCCCACGCACACACGTTTATAGTGGTTTTGGGGATCGAAAGATATGTACGTTACATTACACATACCTTTTGCTTTTATCCCCAGTTTGTAATATGTGAATAGTGACATCAAACGATCAAACAGAAATTCCTGTCCCGCGTCCCGTCCCCATCCTCGTCCTGTCAGTGCGTCAAATGACGCACCGCTGACGACATGTTGGTATGAACAATAAACACTTTTGCAAGTACCCGTTGCATGAAAAGGCGGTAAAGTGAGGTGCGGCATTCGTAAAGCTCGTGTTGCAAACGCGTATTATGTTTGAGAGGAGTGTTGAAATGGTGGTAACTGATTTTAATGTCGTACGCATCTAACCAAACTCTACCATCCATCCACTCTCGACGATAAATTTCCAAGCCTTTGGAAAGTCGATAGCGTATTTTGCGTATGTTCATAGATACAAAGAGGCATGTCGCATTGTTGGATATCCGAAGGACCAAATAAGTGAACCTTTAAAAAGGAAGTTCGATTTGACTTTAAAGAATTGAAATTTTAGTTAGATACTTATAAATATATCCTGCCGAGTGAAAACTATGGAGAAAATTGTCGCAAACAAAATGTTTCAGGAATATGGTACAAAAAACTTAAAGCCAGTCAGTTTAGAGCGTTTTCAATTAATAGTATATTATTATATGAGCGATTATGATAGCCATTAACGGCTCGTGGGCACAATTCATCAGAGTGAATAATGGCTATAAGCCATAATCGAGAATATAATAAGTACTATACTTTTTCTACACCTTCGACACCTAGAGCCATTGTCGGAATTCTTCGACATCATATAGCTCGGGTTCTTTCGAGATTTTAGATCATATAGATAAGTTGGATCGGTCACTTCAAATTCGTTACATATTTGTCGAACTTTAAATGATCTAGAAATGTATGCATCAATGTTATGAAATTAGCAGTGATTTATGAAAATCCATAACTCACTGCAGTGAGTTATGAAAATCCATAACTCACGGTAGTGAGTTATAGGTACCATGATTCACTGAAAAATACTAATAATGACCATATAACGAAATAGGTGTAGCAAAACCAATTCCAAAATAGAAATTGTAAAATTCCCTAATTCTCTTAATGACTTATTTCAGAATATTTAAACAGATATAGTTACCTGTAATTAAACCCTTCACACAAAAATCGCTTTTCATCCTGGCATTCCTGCTGACAGTCCTCCACCCTTCCACAAGGTAAAGCGCGTCTTATCAAGCTGCGTGTCACTCGTTTACCTGCCAATGCACGTCGAAAGCAAGCTGTAACAAAAGGTACAAATTGCAAAATTATTTTTTTTTTAATAGAAAAACTCTTTGAGCCGCCATACTGCAAGCAGTCAACTGTCTTAAGTCTCAAATGAGGAAAGGCAAAGAGCAAAAAAAAGTTCAGCAAAAAACTCAATTTTTTTTATCATTTTTTTTATTCATACTTTGTAAGTTTAATTGTAGTTGAATTTGAGACGCAAAGTGCCCAGAATCGACAGCATCCTAAGTCACAAATGACTAGCTTCGAAGCGAGGAGTAAAAAACGCAATTTTTGTCATTTTTATTCAAATTTGCCAAATTTATTTGTAGTTAATTCGAATGAATAATCGATATTCGTTTTTGCACAACTTGTAAAATTGTTTTTGAGCCGCAAAGGGCCGAGTTTCAACAAAATCCAAAGTAACAAATGACAAACGGGACTAAGTGCTAATTCGCACCAAGCCAGTCAAGTCATCTAGTCAAGTCAAGTCTAATAAAATCAAGTCAGTCAGTTATTTCACACCGAATAACTATATTAGGGAATTCGATGTGAAATAACTGACTGACTTGATTTTATTGGACTTGACTTGATGAGATGGCTTGACTGGCTTGGTGTGAAATGGCCCTAACCGTGAAGCGGCGAGTAAAAAAAAAGGCGACATCAATCAACAAATTCCACAAAATCACCAGTTTAATCTTCTCTAATGCAAAAAAACGGAAAAACGGAAAAACAGAACAGAACAGAACAGAACAAAACAGAACAGAACAGAACAGAACAGAACAGAACAGAACAGAACAGAACAGAACAGAACAGAACAGAACAGAACAGAACAGAACAGAACAGAACAGAACAGAACAGAACAGAACAGAAC
>JARJEB010023417.1:0-13471 GCA_030264535.1 Liometoxenus newtonarum
TTAATTAATATCTAGTAATTAAAGGTTTTTGTTTGTAGAGTAAGTTTGTAGCACTATGTATACTATATATTTGTGATAAATGATTAATTTTAGATTGTAAGTTAGGTAATGAACGTAAATGATGGGAGCAACAAAATATATTTGATAACATGTAATTTTCAATTTTCGAATGTTAGATTTTTTTTACTTTTCAATTTATTAGCTTCCTAGCTCATCGTGTCAGGTATAAATAATGTTCATTTATCGAGTGGCCATAGAGATTTACATGTTAAAAACTTTAGGTCAGGTTAATGGATCTTCTCCGAAATAGTTTGCAAAGAAAAAATCGCACTCTTAATTTGGACAATCTATTCTGATAATTTTTAATACCGGCTATGGTTCGATTGCTTAAGAAAAAAAATTAAGAAAGTGAAAAAATTTACATAAATATTTTATTGATCTGAGTAAACGATTCCGCCTATGTATGCAAACCATTATTGCCTACCATGTTATGTTTAAATTATATCACTTTTTTTAATTTTTCCGAAGCTATTGGACCATGACTGGCATTAAAAATCGTCAGATTGGGTTAAAAATGGTCCAAATTAAGAGTGTGATTTTTTTCTTTGCAAACTATTGCGCAGGAGACACATTAACATGACCTAAAATATTTAACATGTAAATCTCCATGGCCACACGATAAATAAATTTACTGTATAATTCTGATAGAAATTTCTAAAATGGGTATTCAGTGACTATTGCAACAATATTAAACAGTTTCTAGAGGTAGCCTCATTGGAGCCACTTAAAGTTTAGGCATCATAAGTCTTGTTAACCCTTTCACAAAATGGAGAAATATGCAGATGGCTCCGCTTAAATTTAGAACCCTGAAGTGCGTTCAGATTTACAACTTTTTTTAACCCTAAAGGTAATGATAAGCCAAAAGTCGTTCAGAAAAAGTATTTGGTTGACCTGGGTTATAATAATCTACGTTCTGATTTTGGACATAGGTTACTAAAGGAAAACTTTCGTATACTCGCTCGGAGTAGTGGTTTACAGTATCCCATCCCCTCTGCACGACCAAATGAACGCGCAAATCAAAATTATTATTCCAAGTTTCATTTGTAATTGCTAATGCTGCTGCTATGGCTTGCATTGTAAGGAATTTAAGCACACAAACGTCATAACCCTATCGCAATATAACCTCACATTTTGTTATGCACGGACCACGAGCGTTCATTTTTCCAGCATAATTTTGGTAATCCCATGGTAATCCAACGTATGACGTCACATAACCCAGCCAAAGTTAACTCAAACCACGGAATCGAAATCTGAACACCCTACCGGTGTCAGTTCTGTTATGGTTAACGACTAACCCGCACGTCATTTAAATAACTTTAATCGATTTTTCCTACAGCCACTATGAAATAATATGAAGATATCTAATTTTTAAAAGAGCTATTAATTTATGAAAACCTGTTGATACATAACTTAAATTTTTGAAGAATAATGTTTTTCGGGCATTATTTGTATACCTGTTGTCTAGTGTCATAGTTGCTAGGTTTTCCAGTCGTGTTCGAACTTGGACTCTCCTTACTCTTACTCTTCTTACCGCAACACTTTTTTTGGGCAACCGTTAAATCATCCATAGAGGTTTTCCTTTTCGCAACTACGATCGGCTGTTTCTGTAAAGCTGATGGTATTTCGATGATAGTTGTCTCTCCAGGATTTATCATGCCTTTAGGAATAACCACCTTTTGAACTAGGCCTTTGTTCCCTTTCTTGCAGCAAGCCATATTTTAATTGGAAATTTTGCATTTACGTGAAATTAATTTTACATGATGCGACGTGCATGACATTGACAAATGACAATTAAAGAAATAAGAATTCTATCAACCCAAATGACCAAACCTCAAACTTTTGTTTTCAAAAAACCCTATAAGTTTCTCATGGTCGTGGGGATTTTCGTTGAATCAAACCTCTCTCTGTCTACATGACCATAGATCAAATATTATTATACTACTGGAATCTCCTTACACAATATTTTGCCTAAGGTGACGCTTACCAGACACTTATTGGTAATGGATGTTGAGAGACAGAATTGTGGATAGTTTGAGGTAAGAATGACACACTAGCATTTCAAACTAATAAAACAGTTAAACCCGTTAAACCAACCTTAAACTGTTTACTTTTGTAATTTTTGACGTTTGTGACATCACTCTTAATTTGTAGTGTTTATGGTAGGGATATAGGGCGATTCAGGAGCTTGGCAAACGAGCTTTCAAAATCACTGTGGTTTTAATTTCCTCTGAACATGTCTGACGGAATGTGACACTTTCACATCGGCAACATAGGTAGT
The DNA here is from genome assembly GCA_030264535.1 of Liometoxenus newtonarum. Classification (NCBI taxonomy): domain Eukaryota; kingdom Metazoa; phylum Arthropoda; class Insecta; order Coleoptera; family Staphylinidae; genus Liometoxenus; species Liometoxenus newtonarum. The sequence continues at coordinate 2,339 of JARJEB010023417.1, forward strand.
AATTCATTATGGGATCGCTCATGGTTCGCTCTGGCATCACGTAATACTGGGGTCATGATAATAAATATGCCGAAATTAATTGAAACTGAGAAACGTATAAGGTATCCAAAGGCTGAAATGTGCGACAGTTTTAAAGAAGGACTCTCCATATTTATTAGAATCAGAGATCGTTGAAAGCATTAAATTTATATTTGGGGTAAGCCAATATTGGTCGCATCTGGTCCTGTTAAATACGTTTACCTTGACGAGACGTGGATTTATCAAAACGGTTCATTAGTTAGGCAGTGGGTTCACGAAGAAGACATAAAAAGCAACGCCAGTAAAATTAATAGTGACGGGAAGAGATTTAAAATTTTGAATGCGGGATGTAAATTTGGATTTTTGGAAGGTTGCGACATGTTACTCGACTCACGAGACAATGACAAAGACTCCCATAAATCTATGAATGGTGACCTTTTTCAAAATTGGGTGATTAATCAACTACTTCCTGCATTAGCGAAAATTATTGGTAGATGTGTGGTGGTTATGAATAATGCCCTGTACCATTCTGTTCAATTGGACAAGCCTCCAACATTCTCTTCCAAGAAATCTGTAATGCAAGAATGGTTGGTTAATCGAAATGTTCAAATTTCAGGCAAATATACTGGGATTTAATACAACCATTTCGAACGGACTTAAAAAAACGATATGTAGTGGATGAGATTTTAGAAAAAGTAGGTTATAGTGTCCTTAGATTGCCTCCATACCACAGCCAATATAATCCTATTGAAATGGCTTGGGGGTAGTGTAAGCGATACTAAAATAAACATGTAAACTCGCGTCCTTCCTCAAAGGATAAAGGATAAATTTATGGCGAGAATATCTGTCTCTATGTACACCCGAAATGTGGAAAAGTCTCTGCACTCATACTGAAACCAAAATTTTGAATGACTGGACAAAACTTATGGGCTCTACAAGTGTGGAAAATATACCTCCTATAATAATAACCTTCGGAGAATCTAACCCTGAGTCAGATTCAGAAGACTCTTGGGTGAAGGGACAATAGAGGTATTTTCATTTTACTGTTTTCATGTACTTAGAACATGTTAACATTTGACAAATGATTTTGACCTTACAATGACATTCCTTACCAACATTTTCTATTTAAAAAAGTAGGTACGGGTTCGCACCGCACAACTTTCTGTCCATATCCAATACGATTTCGTAGAACTCGTCGACCGTAATTGAATTCAATTCTAATCCCAGAATTCCCAGTTCTGCGTGCGCCCGAAATAGAAAACCTGCTAAAGTGAAAGCATGCCTTTACTTCAGGACACTCAGGCATCGCAAGAACTTTCAACAGAATTGCCACGGAGTACTTCTGGGCGGACGAAAAAAAAATCGTACGGACATGCATTCAATGTCAGCAGTACAAGCCATCTCGACAAAAAACGCCGGATTTGATCGGGCAGCCCGACGTTGGCGGACCATGGGAGACGATCCTTATCGATTTGATGGTCCCCTTCTCGCGGTCTTTCAATAAGGACGCTCGATTTTTAAATGTAAATAAAACAAGTTATGTGTGAGATGCCCACTCATTTTTTTTTATTTGAAAGAACATTTTATGGCATTAAGAGTAAAACATAACGTCGTGGAAATGTCCGTCGCGGCTTTGCTTGGTGACACGTATTCGGCAGGTCCAGTTTTCGATGACTTTGTCGCATAAATCTGGCGTATTTTGCTGGATGGCGTTCGTTATGTTGACTTTGAGGGCATCAATTGTTTGTGGTTTATTCGCATAGACCTGCTATTTAAGATAAGCCCAAAGGAAGGAGTCTAAAGGCATTAAATCGCACGATCTCGGTGGCCAGTTCACGTCGCCGCTGCGCGAGATAACCATTGCCCTCAAATCGCTCGTGCAGAATGTCCATCGTGGTATGCGCTGTGTGGCACGTAGCGCCGTCCTGTTGGAACCACATGTCGTCCGTCAGTATCCATATCATGCAGTTTAGGCCACAAGAAGTTGATTATCATTGATCTGTAGCGCTCGCCGTTGATTGGAGGAAATACGGACCGATAATTCCGCCAGACCAAAATCAGTACCAAACAGTGACTTTCTCGGGATGGATTTGGTGCTGGTGTATCTCGTGTGGGTTGGTATTGTCCCAAATCCGACAATTTTGCTTGTTCACACATCCATTCATCCAAAAATGGGCCTCGTCGCTAAAGATGATTTTTTTGCCGAACTTTGGGTCAACTTCCAAATGCTCCAGAGCCCAATCAGAGAACACACGGCGTTGTCTATGGTCGTTTACCTTAAGTACCTGTGTCAGTTGGATTTTATACAGGTGCAGACCCAATTCCCGACGCAAAATTCGCCAAGTTGAAGTCGCAGAAAGGCCAAGTTCTTGTGAACGACGAAAAAGTGACTGTCTGGGGTTTTCCCGTACACTCTCACGCACAGTAGCGATGTTTTTAGCAGACCTTGCGTTTTGGTGACGTACGGGTTTTGGCGCATTATTTGTCGAACCGGCTGACCCGAATTTGGCCACCAAACGTCGAATAGTCGACTCGGCAGGACGGTTGTGGCGAGGAAAGAAATCACGTAATGCGCGGAAAGTTTTTCGAACGGACCACTGATTTTGAAAATAAAATTTGATGATATGCACACGTTGTTCAACACTATAAACTTCCAAATATGCCAGATGGGGCTTTAAAAACATGGCCGCTATAAACAAACAAACTTCGAGCGTCCTTATTGAAAGACCCTTTACCTAATTGTCTGTCAAGACAAGCTGACAAAATGGGTGGAGCTAGAGCCAATACGAAGCGCAACTGCCGGACGAATTATCACTTTCCTGAAAAATAAAATTGATGTTACACGGCTGCCCAACGAATATAATCGCGGACAACGGAACACAGTTCATCGCAGCACCATTGAAAAAGCTGCTTCGAGAAATGGATATCAAGCGTATCATCATACCTTCGTAAACACCCCAAGCTAACCCCGTGGAGCGGGCAAATGACACCATCAAAAGGATGATCGCCATTAACTGCGAAAACAACGAATGCCCACCCGAGCTGAGTTTCACCTTCAACACGGCTACATCCGACTCAACAAAGTTTACAACGACTTTACTAAATTTTGGACGGGAACTGCGCCAACCAGCACCTCTGAATAATTCAGATGATCTCCGCCCAAACCCAACGGTCGTGGATCATGTAGACACCCCGACCGTATACGCGGTGTTATGAAAGTTGATTTAAATGTATGAGCCGGAACGCTGCGGAAATGGTGACAGCAGGTAAGTAAATGACGCACTCGTTGTAGGTAATTATCGGTGTTATTTATTGATACAAAATAATGCAATAATTCACGCTTTGCTTTCCGCGACGGTGAACAATATCTGTGTAGGTGTAAAATATACAATTAGAATGGCCACGCACGACACACACACACACACACACACACACACACACACACACACACACACACACACACACACGAGGCTGTTCAGCGTAACGAGTCTCGTGCAGCCATACCTGTATAGGTGGCAGATCGGCGACAGAGGTAATCTCGGACACGCTATTGTCTCGAGCTCACCCAAGCAAAGTTCAATGACGAAAGGAAGATTAAAATCGGCGGATCGAACAGGAAACCTAGGTGAACGACGGACAAGGAAATGATAGGAAGGGGGTGGCGCACACTGGGTTGCCTATGAGAATAGACGGGAGCCTGGCCACCCAGCTGGTAGAGGGCACCAGTACCGAAGCTGGTTTGCGACAGCGGAAAAGTTTAGGGAAATAAACGAGCTGGTTCGGCGCAACATTCAAACGGCAGCCGAAGAACAGGCGCGCCACTACCACCTCGCCATCGAGAATGGCGAACACATCTGGGAGACAAAGTGATGAAGAGAGTCGTCACACTCTCTCAAGCCTTAGACGGCGCAGCGGCGAAGCCAGCACCCAAGTACGATGGTCCTTTTGTCGTACAGAAGGTTCTGGCACCAACCCGATTTGACCTAAAGCTGCCAGACGGTCAAAAACTCAAGAACGTCCACGGCAAGGACTTCCTTTCGTGGCGCAGTTTTCTGACGTGCCCAGGTCAAAGTGATTTGTTTAGAAGGCTCCCTTCTAAACAAATCACTTTGACCTGGGCACGTCAGAAAACTGCGCCACGAAAGGAAGACCCCTTTCCTCAAGATCTCCTCCTTCATCAGTGTAGTAGGATAGGTGGCGAATAATTATTAAGACACAAGATAAAGTAAAACACAATCGTACGTATTTAATATAACTGAACGATAATATAAAAAACATAAAAGTACTTGAAGGTTATTCGTGTGCCGCGTTAAGCACTACTTGTATGAAAGCGAATGTATGTATGTGTGTATTGTATGTCCCGGTCAGATACATTCCACAGGTTTCGCACAGTTGCTCCGCGTATGTGTATGTACGTTGTAACTGGTGTATGGCGTACGCTGCGGGACGTTCTCCTGCTGGTGTTGTGTCTGACTGGCGTCCCGTCCTAAATATGTGCTCTTTGGGGTACGGTTCAGTATACACAACAGCGCCAAGCGGTGAGTCATCGTACCACATTCGTCTCCCACAAATAAGAAGTCCTTAATCCCTGTATCGAGCTGGCAACTTCCGCTCTCTGGTAGGGTTTCGCCTTTGCTCTACAGTCGGACTTTTCGACTCTAAAGGGTCAACGTGCTCCCCCACGTCCGTGCCCTCCACAGCGATTTCCTGGGTCTCCGACAATGTCCCCTCAACTGGTGGTTGAACGCTGTTGCCGATGGCAACGTCCGTGGAGCTGTCCGAAAGCTGAGTACCCAACGATTCACCGTCCTCGATGATGGCCGTCGACGCGCGTCTACGCAGTTGATCGGCAAGCTGGCGTCGAGGTACACCATCCACATTTACTACGTAGGACAGGGGCCCAGTCTTGTTTTCGACTATCCCGGCAGCTGATCCTTTCCCAAGAGGATTGTTCGCCCAAACTGAATCGCCGATTGAAAAATCCTTCGCGACTGCTCTGCGGTAGCGGCATGACACCTGACAAAATTGCTCCTTCTCCATATTATGTTTAACGTCAGGCTTTAGTAAGTCAAAATGAGAACGGGCATGAAGTCCAAACATCAATTCACTTGGGGTACGTTTGGTGGATCTGCGAATAGTGTTTCGGTATGAGAATAAGAAATTTTGTAGTCTCTGAGCTTGCGGCAGGGTGTGATCGCTGGCGCACATTCGTTCTTTAAAAGTCCGAATAGCGCGTTCGGCCAGACCACTTGACTTTGGATGATAAGGAGTCATCGTTACATGTGTCAGGTTATTAAAACGACAGTACTCCCCGAATTCATTTGAAGTAAGCTGTGTACCGTTGTCGGTCACCAAGAACCTGGGAAATCCGAAACGGGCAAAAATTGGGCGCAAACACTTGAAAGTGGAAGTTGCCCTAATGTTTGACATTGGCAGGACTTCTAGCCAACGGGTGTAGGAATCGATTAAGACCATCCACATCTTCCCTTCGAGATGTCCAGCGAAATCCAGATGAACTCGATACCAGGGTTCCGGAGTGATACCCCAAGAATAAAGTGGTGCGTTCTGGGCACTTCGTCGTGACGCCTGGCAAGAATGACACCTCTCTGCCTGATTGTTGATGTCTTCATTTATTTTCGGCCAGAACACATGTAACTTTGCGAGTGACTGCATGGCATTGGTACCCGGATGACCGTCGCGCAACATGTCCCGGACCGCCTCGCGTAATGTGGTGGGGATGCAAATACGTCCTTTCCATAAAAGCATGTCCTCTTCGGAGGATAGTTCTGCACGCTTCTAGTAATACGGAAGTAGTTCGCTCCCGAGCGATCTTTTATCAGGCCAGTGGGTGTTTAGAAACCGAAACACCTCTCGGAAAACTGGGTCTTTACGAGACTCCGATTTCAGTTATCTTTGTTTTATCGGCAAACTCTTTACCCTCAAATGTAACAGGCGAAGTCCCGAGCACGTTCCCGTTGATTTTCTCGGTGTGCATAACGGCAGACGAGATAATGCGTCTGTCAGACAATCCTTGCCCGGTGCATAAACAATGTCAAAATCGTAGCTATTTAGAGTCATCGCCCAGCGAAGCAGACGGTTTCCGGCGATTTTCGGTGTGTCACGATCTTCTCCAAAAATACGCTGTAGTGGTTTATGATCAGTATGCAGCGTGAAACGTCTGCCGTACAAATACTGATGGAATTTAAGGAGGGCATAGACTAGCCCGAGTGCTTCTTTATCAATCGTGAAATAACTGCCTTCCATTTGGGGGTACGCGTCCCTCAAATCAATCTTCGTAAAGAACTTCCCGCCTGACAGCTTGGCGGTGATGTTTTCAAACCGCGGTAAAGGGTAGTCGTCGATCTGCACGTGCTTATTGATGGTGACTTTGAAATCTGCGCACATAAAGATCTTCCCGCTTGACTTCATCACGACTACGATCGGAGACGCCCATGTGATTGGGGCGTTAGTCATATCTACGGGTTCCAGGACCCCTTCCTGAACTAACCTGTTCAGCTCGCCCGCCACCTGATCTTATAGTGCCAGGGGTACGTTCCTTGGCCTAAAACTTTTAGGTGGAACGTGTGGGCCAATGTGGATCTTCGCACAATGTCCCACAATTGTGCCCAAACGATCCTCAAAAAATCCCGGAAAATCCCCAAAATTTCCTCCTCCAACTGTTTGCGCATAATGTCTCCTCCAGCTTCACACTTCTTTGCAATTCGAGACTCTTCAAGGTCGCCCTTGGGGGTTAACTGACAAACCCTTGCGCCCGGGGGGCAGAGGCAGATTGAATGCCAAACATCAATCCAAACCAAAAAACGATACGTCATTTGCTTTGGTGACATATATGGGTAAAATAAGCTCTTTTTCAAAAGCCTGTACCTTTACCAGCTATTAAATCCGTTGTTTTACACAGCTGCGGCCGCCCAATCCTACTCCAAACACTCTTCCCAATCACAGCATGGACCGAACCCGGATCGTACAGCATCTCAATACGACACTTGTTGATTTTTACCTCAAACATGACGCTACTAAATGAGCCCAACTTCCGAACATTCATGACTGCGTCGCCCTCATTGGCATCAGAGCTTTCGTCGTCTGATGATATATCGGATTCATCTTCCTCTGGGTCTTTCAAGTGTCGGGTTGAACGTCTTGATTTTACTTTTACCGATTGTTTAATTGTAGCGTTACCTGAGCTTACACACGCACGAGCAAAATGGTTTTCTTCGCGGCATGCGCTACAAACCTTCCCATATGCAGTGCAGTTCCGTTGTTTGTGCTTCACGTCCCCACAGAACATGCACTCAGAAATCGGAATTAGTTCGCGGATTGTTGTCTCGGTATGCTTCCCATCTCCGCGTTTCCCTAGCCTTTCGGTATTTACCCTGTTTACGGCGCCCTCAATTGACTGCCCCCTGTTTGCGGCGCTCTCAGATGACTGCCAACTCATAAGCTGCTTTGTTTGGATCGACGCTTGCTCGAGTAACAGGGCTGTTGCCTCAACGTCATCAAAAGTAGTCGTGACAACGGAGTGTCTGAATGATTTTCTCTTGCCACTCACGATTATTGATTCCAAAAATCAACTGGTCTCGCATGCGCTCCCTTAAACTATTTCCAAAAAAACAATTTCCGGCAACCGATCTCAATCGACTAGCAAAATCGGTAATTGACTCCGTTTTCCTCCGAATAGAGCCAGAAAAATTTATGGGCTCAGCGAAAAAGTAAACTTTCTTCCCTTAAAATCTATTCAGTACCTTCACAATGTCGACATAAGATTTGGTTGTCACTTTATCTGGATTAAAATAGTCCACCAGCATTTTAAACACGACTGGTCCCACTTTTGAGAGTAGCAAATTACGCCGCAAAACAGCTGCTTCATCACGCATTTAAAGTTCCAACTCAAAAAGTTGCAGGTAGTAATTTTTTCAGCATGTCTGCGTTCGTTTCTGCCTTGATTAGTTCGTCTAGATGCAAGAAACTCGCGATAATTTCAACCATGAATATTCCAAAAAAAAATTTCGTTTTTATCCTCGACGCCAAATGTAGTAGGATAGGTGGCGAATAAATATTAAGACACAAGATAAAGTAAAACACAGTCGTACGAATTTAATTTTTTTCCTTTTCCGGGGTGTTACGCTCAGGGGCACTTAGCGGTCGCCATTGTGCCCCTTTCCCCCCGTTCTCACCGATGATATAGGCATCACCCCGATTTCCTTCCAAAAGGCAATCAGGTTGTCTATGCCTGTATCCTTTAACCGCTCGTGGTCGGGTTCCACCGAACCCAGCCACCTCAGTCTGTTGATGCTGAGCCCCTTGCAGGTGCTCAGCACGTGATTTGGAGTTTCCTCCTCCATCTCGCACCATCTTCACGCCTCGGTAGTGTTCCTGTCGAGTTTGTTAATATAGCTTCTTAGAGCACAGTGCCCCGTGATGATCCCAATAATCATCCGGGTCTTGTACCTGTCCAAATGATGAATCTTTGGTCCCCACTCCTGTATATATTGACCCAGGAGTTCTTTGGTCCATCTGTATCTGGGAGATTCCTCCCATTGTCTCACCTGTTGCCTCCTGGCCCACAGTTTGATTTCCTCCGGACCTGCCCTGAAGGGCACCCCAACCCCCTCGGCCCCTACTTTTGCAAGTGAGTCTGATCTTGTGTTGCCTTCTATGTTCATGTGCCTGGTGCCCACATGATGACAACCCGATTTTTCTTGGCCAGATTGTCAAGCGCCCTCTTGACCTGTATGACCAATCTTGATTCGGTCGTCGGGTCACGAAGCGCCGTAATGGCCGTTTGACTATCGGTGCATATCGTGATCCTTCTCCCTTGTGCTTCCGATTGGTTCAGGTGCTCCGCACACTTCCGAATCGCCGTTAGCTCGGTTTGCAGCACCGAGTTATGCGAATTCATGGTGCAGGTTATAAGCACCTGCCCCTTTGGTCCGCATACCCCCGCTCCAGTGCCCGTGTGCGTTTTGGAGCCATCTATGAACCAGATGTCCCCTGTCCCCGGGCTCCGTCCATTGCTCCCTGTCCGGAATTTGAGTTTGGAACCTCATTCCAAACTGGTGGGTTCTTTGAGTCCTATCCTGGGGTAGGTTGAAAACTCCCACTTCCAGTACCTCCCGTGTGATGACCGTATGGCCAATCTTGGTCTCTCTTCACTTTCCCCAGCATCTCAGCCTGTAGGCGGATAGTGCTGCTTCCCTTTTTATTTCCCGGCCCAATCCCCTCAGGCCTGTGATCATCCCGACGGCTGCCGTCGGCTTGCTCCGCCGCAGTCCGTAGGCCATTCTCAGCACCAACGCCTGAATGTGCTCCTGGTTCCTGAGTGGGGTCTTGTTGTTCGTGACCCCCACCATACTAAGGCAGCATAGGTCAGCTTCGGTTTCAATATGGCCTCGTACAGCCATATCACCCGGTCGGGTCTGAGCCCCCAATCCGACCCGATCGCCGCCCTACACTGCATTAGTAGTCTGATCACCTTCTTGNGGTGTGCTTTCCAGGTCAGTTTCTTATCCAAGTAAACTCCTAGATATCTGACTCCTTCCGAGAATGGCAGCGTCCTACCCTGAAACACAATTCCCTTCAGTATTTTGATTTTGTACCTTCTGGCGAAGATTAGTTATTATCAAAATCAATTAGATAAAGCCCATACAAACCGTAAAAAGCATGGGATATTATTAATAAGATAATCACAAATGAGGAAAAAATATTTTAGCTGAGAAATAAATAAGTTGAAAATACACAATGTTGATATTTATGATAAAAAATCCATATTTGAGAATTTCAATAATTTCTTAAACAATATTAGTATAGACATAAGCAATCACTAAGAAACAGAAGTAAAAAATCGGTGCGTTAAATTCGCACAGCAAAACCGTATCCACTACGTTTTCGTAGAACTCGTCGATCGTAAAACTAATTTTCATCGGAAAGTGGAAATGGGATTGATTATGTTTTGATATCACTAAATTTCCGTGCAATTTCCACTTACCGATCAAAATCACTTTTACAATCTACGAGTTCTACGAAATACTAGTGGATACTGTATAGTTGTGCGGTGCGAATTTAACGGTACGATTTATTTGTTTTGTTTTTCCATAATTCTATAATCATTTTTAATATTCAATCAGTAATGCTGAATAATTCTAGAAAAATCCCTTAAGGGAATTCCAAGTTACAACAGAAAACTCTCTTAATGTTTTCTGTTGTAACTTGGAACATAGGAAAATATGAAACAATGACTTTGTGAAATCGAAAATATTAATATTTAACATATTCTTATGCCCCAAATTATTATAGGTATTAGTTTCTTTCCCGTTTTGGAAATTATAGATTGTTTACTAACGTCAGTGTGACTAAATAAATAATCGATCATGTATTTAACCATGTTCCATTCTAACTTGTCCAAGCCACAAAGATCATTTGCTCGCGGTTCTTATTTTCATGGCTAATGGCAAATATTATGAATAATATTTTAGCGGTAGTATAATTTACAAGGTCAATGCTTTTTGAGACGAAGGGGACAGACACTTAAACAAACAAAACAATTTTTAAAATTAATGTCTTCTTCATTAAGTTATTCAGTATTTTTATCCTTATTTATAATTTTACTTGCATTTCCCAAAGCAACACAATTCTAAAATTTATTGATAACGTTAAAACCGACGCCATTTCTCACTATATTTTTTTTTATTTCTGCTCCTATATATTTGAATGGTAAGTAGTTTTTTCGCGCCGTAAATTCAAATTTTCAAAATAAGAGGGTTTATCCCAATTTATGCTTGCAGTGACGCTTAGTTTATTCAGATTATGAACAAAAATAAATAAAAACCGTCTTCAAGACTCTGTTAAGCTAGTGCATCACCACCTCGAGTGACCAGCACCCCACTCGCCCCACCCTACCTACGCCCATGAGTGTGCCACTTGTACGTAAATTTTTGTTTTGACATTCAATCTATGTTTTAACAAATTTCCACTTTGTGTTACAAATTTTATCCGCGACGACCACGTAAAACAGCGATTACTATGTGTGTATGCAGGCACATATGACAGCCATTATCACCACTCGCGAATTATGAGCTTAACACGAGTCAATTATAGGTA
>JARJEB010023434.1:0-14050 GCA_030264535.1 Liometoxenus newtonarum
TTTTAAAAAAGCGGTACTTTGTTTAAACTGCTCATGCGTCGTACAGTTCGAAACTAGTTTGGTGCATTGTTGGAACAAGCCCATTATATTGATAGAGACATAATTCATACCGTTCTATCCTCAATTCAAACAGGATTAGATCAAGTCGATGTTGCAATTATGTAGTAAAATCTCATTAACATGTATGTGATGCAGTACGAAAGGTGTACAAAAATAAACCGTCGTGTGCGAAGAGTCGGAAGTTCCACAATGGAATCTAACTGGGCATTTAGTAGAACTCTCTTCCATTCCAAAATTCTAATACACTTACAAACAAGTAACAAAATGGTTAATAATTTTGGTGTGAAACATGTATTTTTAAATATATTAATTATTTGTAGAATTTATTGACATAATTGGTTCTGAAATAAATAAAACGGTAATAATAAATAAGAATATTTGTATCTGTTAATTCGACTGTGTTGTAAATTGTAAAAACATGTTGGTTGTTGGGTTCATTGTGAAAATGTTCATTGATTGATTGATTAATCGTCTTTTTAATGCTTGTGCTAACAATAGGTATATGTAAAACATTACAGTGTTTGTTAGGTACACAATGATTTATAAAAAGCAGTTGACGAGCCTAATCGGCCTTGTCGCGATAAATAAAACAAGCGATTAATCTCCAACTATACAAACTCGAAACCATCTCTTCGCGCGTATATTTGTGCTGTCGTGCTTACATTCTAACACGTGTGTTCATATGGTTTGGTTTGTGTGATCGATTATGTGCTCATTTAACAATAAAAAGCCGACTCATGAGCTTACGTGCATAATTTGCCTAATTCATAAATTTGCAAAGTACGCTATACCTACATGTGGTCCATTATAATTTTAATCATATTTTTGAAATGCCTTTTAATTGTCTTCAATTCATTCAAAGTTTAACACATTTATTAATTAGTAATCTCTTAACGTCTTAATGCATCTCCATCTTTGCGACTAATGAACAATTTCTCTTACTCCTTAGGCTTACTTCTTCTACCGGAAATTGCCATCTCTCTGCTTCGTTTTCTTCATTTATGTCATTCAATTTCGGAAGTCATATTCATAGGTATACGTGGAGTTTGTTTTATACATTATGATTATACATCTAATAAATTCCGTGCTTCATCTCAACTCGTTATGTTAAATTTGCGTACATTAGTTAAAGTTGATATTTTCCCTGTTTTCCGGTGAATTTAGATTAAAGTTTCAAAACGTCTAGGGAAATTAATTAAAATTTGAAAGAAACTGTAGAAATGTTGTTTGCATTATTCATTCTAACCATATATTTAAAAATTGCTCCTATTTTTTTCAAAACGCTGACTGAAATATTATTTTTTTTTCATAATCGTAACATTCGTAACAAGAAACGACCTGATACTAAACCTAACCAAACCCTAACAAACTTAACATACCTACCGAACCAAATAACTTTCTATCTATTCTATTCGCAGATTACAAAAGTAAATATCCACGCACGACATGCAGGTCTAATTCTAATAATCTTGAATCATCAATTTTTTTTAAGTATAGGGGGCCTGATAAAAGTAAAATCCGCCACTGCAGAAACTCGATTCAGCTATTTCAGTCTAGTAACTACATGTTTGTAATAGTCTGCTTACAGCTTTTGCATAGGCAAAGCTCCACCCAGGTAAAAGTACGTTGGCAGGTAAAGTTCGAAAGAAGCCCACATGGATAGGTAGAAAGATGACGTGCAACCGTTCTTTCGGCTTTATCCATTCATATAGGTCTTCGGAGAGCATTTCATACATAACTATAAATTATTCTCGACTGCCACTTGCTCGCTCGCCTGCCAGTTTTAGCTGAGCGCCTATCTGACACATTCAACATCTAGTTCTAGTTCGTTTGTAGAGCTTTCGTCATGAAATATTTACATTTCGTCTTTACGTTTTATATGCACACAGACGTCACAGCCAGACATATACGTTGGTTTTATACAATATGTTTCAAATTCAATAATAAAGTTTTAATTTATAAAAATAGTTAATAGTTATTTTCGCAACAAGTTGCGTTGCGAAGGGTCCTAGGAGCGAGTTTTATAGGAGCACGACCAAAGCGAGTTCGAGTAATAAGATCCAATCGCACTTGCTTCGCTCCTTCTCGCATAACACTCGCTCATAAGACCCTTCTCAACACAAGGAGTTGCAAACCATATTTTTTCCACACTTACCATCATATTTTAGAAACAATATGCCAATTTAAATCACAAAATCACTAATGCAGAGTCAAACGTCAAAGGATCGAACGCGAGGTTATACATCAAGGAGCACGTCGAACTATCTCAAAACGTATGCAACCCAAACAACAATTGTCTAGTACTGCATTGAACATATAACGAGAAAGAAGGAGATGGACATATCACACTGTTACGTAAATGAAAACAAGTGTAACAGTTTTCTAGATAGCCTTATTAGAGAACGTCTTATGTAACTATGCTAGCACAAATTCTGTTGCATAGCAGGTAGATAACATATTGGATGTGCAGAAGAGCATATCAGCTCACCAGATGTCACACCTAGTAATAAAATTTCTCCCCCTTGATTTGGTTTGGTTTCGTTCGGGCCCCATGTTGGGCGCCAATTTGTGAACGTATATTATTATTCGGGTTAACCAGTGTAGGATAATGTGCAAACTTTTTATTTCTCTCAATGTTCTGTCAACTATATGGTTCTTCTCATATTATAATGTATATCACCTCTCCAGATGTCACTCCTAGGATTACAATCTAAAATTTATTTATTACTACTGGACATATTGTATATATTTTTATCTTTTATGTACATGGTGTAAGTAAATGTGTGGATGTTACGCGTGCGAATTTAAATTCTGTTTATCAAATTCCATATACTATATGTGCGTTTATTTTGCTTTTAGTCGGCGTTTTATTGGAGTAGACGCCATTGAATGCATTTTATTTGTGTATTTGACTATGGAATTACATGAATTTTCCTCGTCGCCTATCTCGATATGAATTTCGTTCAACTTCAAACGAAGTGTTGCAAATTCGAAAAGTATAAGTTTACGTGTGAAGGTAGCTAACTTTTATTTGGGATCATGTTTACAGATGTACTTTGAGTACTTTACTACTTTCTAATTCTCGTTTCTCGCGTCGTCGCATTCACACAAACTTCCGATTTTATCTCAGATCAAGAATATACTAGATACGTACCTAATCCCGCTATGACCCCCTCTATCTCTTTCTCACTCTCTCCCTGTCTCACATACATGTACTGACAATGACGGATTGATTCGATTTGAGGATTCTGGGAATTAAAAACCGATCGTGCACGACGAGAATCTAGGCACAGAGCGAATTGTATATGTTAGAACCAAACAAATCGCGGTTACCCGGCATCGAGTCTATTCTTCATGTCAGGATTCTATAGTAAATATTGTTGAGAACAGCAGGAAATATTAATGCACTACACGACAGGGTTATAAAAGCGCAAACATAGGACTTTTATTTTATGTATAAAAATAATAGAAACACTACAACAATTTATTCTTATTCTTTCATATCGTGGTGTTGTCAAGTTTTATGTGTTTTACTTCTTTAAAAGTTTATAAATGTTTACCGCGGGAGCATGTGTAAGTAGAATATTTATCACAAAATCATAAACAAGCAACAAACTATGATTTTATGAGAACAAGTCAGTTTTAATATTTAAATAAATTTCGTAAAATATATAAATACTGAAAGTAGATAAGTATAAAGACCGTTCTAAGCCAAAATCCCATGTAATTTTAAAGCGGCCTAAAATCGCGTTAAAAGTGGTAGGGGTAAAAGTGGGGATAAAATCGAGCGCTCAGATTGGTTGAAGTGTTAGTTGTTTTAGGGGTTATTTGATTGTTGTTTCAATTGATTTTGGTTTTAGGTAGTGATTGTTGTTTAGTTCTTATCACTTCAACCAATCAGAGAGTTCTATTTTATCCCCACTTTTGCTCCCACCACTTTTAACGCGATTTTAGGCCGCTTTAAAATAACATGGGATTTTGGCTTAGACTGTCTTTACTTATCTACTACTGAAAATTTACAATTTTAAATATGGCAACTTGTCGGGTTAATTATGAACGTGATTTATTTGCGGATGTATAATTTCTTTGAAACCGATATACCAACATTTTCAAACCCAAAGGGGTATAATCCGGCAAACAAATAAATCACTTTATTAACTGCCGTTCCTAATATCCTCATGCTGCAATTGAACCAATTCATTTCCAACTTACCGGAGCACCGGTGGACTTACATATTTACATAGTGAGTCCACCACCAGCTTACCTATTAAGTACTTGTCCTTCTCGCACATATTCACCCTGCACCACGTACTGAAAAAAGAAAATTTGGTACTAGAATTATTATTATACAGATTTGGTTTACAGTTTTGTTTGTAGACTTTTCATTTTGTATTTATTATTGCTGGAATATTAAATTTATCGCGCCTGAAGAAGCAGACTTCCCAGTTTTGCCGATAGATAGAATTGCATTTTTGTTTATCAGAAGATATTAATAAATCCAAGTGTTGCAAGTATTACGGCAGTCGTACTTCAGCCTGATAAAGAAAAGGCCGAAATATGTCCGACTAGGAACGATACGATACGAACGATATGACACATCCCCGAGTAGTGGAAGTTCCCATTAGTGCACAGTGCACTCAGTGCGTGCACTGGCATTGACGAGCGCATGCACTGACACTAGAAAAAGGTCCACTGACTCTGAACCAACTCGGAATTTACACTGCACTGCTTGCAAAAATATGTGCCCTCAATATACATTTCGTGTCCTTGAGTCGAAAAACTGATAACAACGAGTATGTGCCGGCGCAACTTGCTGCACTAGCACTCGAAAAATTAAGCCGTACACTTGTTCCAGTGTGCACCAACTACACTAGTGCAGTCTAGTGCAGGTAATCAAGTTTCACACTCAATGTGCACTAAGAAACATGTTATGACGTTGCTATTTTTAATTTTTTAGGTAGTAGTTATATAATTCATGTTGGGGTTATAATTATTTAGAACTTAAAACTATTGAAATTTTAATTGTGGAATTATGAAACGGCCGTGAATTTTGCTAACACTATTGTGTACGAGTATAATAATACTAACCGTATGAGTGCGATGTCCTCCAGTACTCGTAAATATTCCTTTAGATTCTGAACGTAAACGTAAGCCGAGGATTTCGGCTTATGCGAATGCATTAAAACTGACCCTTTACAACCCTTTAGGCCCCTTCATATACATACCATTCCAGTTCATACCATCCCATATACTAACAACAAAGCCAGAATACCTTAAACCTACTTTAATTCTTCACATCTTTTACCAGCAATTTTTTACCTCTGCGCCTCAGTTTTAATGCCTACAACGTTCAACGTTCTTCTTATGTGTAATTATATTTACGTTTACATATTTCATAAATTCAGGAATCTTTTCATTAACTTTTCTTTTCTTCTTTATTCGTTGTTCTGCTGCACCTCCTTTTCAGTTAAAATGTTTTAGTTTTGTAATAAAATTTTCAGCACCCCCTTTAAAAAATCCTTGCTACGCCTCTGATAATTAATATTTCATTTTCAATTTTCTCTTTTCGTACTTGAGTCCAAGCGTGCACAAACAACAACAACATTGATTTTACGGCACGAAAATATAGGAAAATTGATTCAGTGGATTCAGGAATTTCGGATAAGTTTTCCTTTCATCGCAATTGTAACGCTTTTAAAGTTTTTCGTTGCTCTCCTCAGTTTGCATTATTGAAATCAAGTATATATGAATAGTTGGTTATTTGTTAGGGGAGGTGAAAGAAATGGGTTACGAAATATGTTCCGTTCGTCCGTAGATTTCGTTAGATCGATAATCAAACCAACGAAAAGCTTTCCAGTACACAACTACCGGATGTTCAACGAAAATTTTAATACTGTTTTTTCTTCCAAATCTTAACAGATCATATGACTAACGATAACAAAGAAGGTTTACGGAAACTAAACTCGATTCGCATTCGTGTCAATCCGATCTTCACAGAATAGTGGCCCTCACCCCTGGATTGACTCAAATGCTAATTGAGTTTAGTGTCGGTAAACCCCTATTGTGTCTCCTGTTATCCGGAACATTCTGTATACTATAGCCATGAAAAGCTTCTTTCTTACTCAAACGGATTGTGAGCGCGAGAGTTTGACGTTGTTGCTGCGGAATTCGGTTGCGTTGTTGGTTGGCATCGTTGGGTATTAGAATTTAACGTTGCGTTCGTTTGCTTCGGCTTTTGCGTAGATAAATCATTCTTAACCTTAAAATGAACGCACATTTTTGTTGATTTACGACGGCTGCATCTAATATACACACAAAACGAACCAAATGGCTAAAAGGCCGTCTGCCGTCGACGTCGTTACCGAAGAGCTGGAGAAGCGATCTACCGGAGCAAAGAAGAAAAAGTTCCAAAAACCATATCCAGCGAATAATAAATGAAACGAAACCGCGACATTACACTGAACACTACATCCAAACACTGCTGCAGAACCAAACTGGAGGTATAATTCATCCAAGAGTACGAAATTTTTGTTTTAAATCATACTTGAAATGCCTGGCTTCATGGTTCTGTCAAATTTACTTAAATCATATCCGCACGCTGAACGAAGCAAATAAATTTTTGTATCAGTTTTAGAATATAAATATAGATATTCAATTCTACTCAATTTTATTATTTGTCTTTTTATCAAGATTCAACAAAACATCGACTATATCAGAGGCGGATTTAGGCATGGTCTTTATGGGCCCCGTTCAATCAAAGCCAATGGGCCCCTTCGTCTGTAGGAAGCTTGATGTAGTTGCCTCCTCGAAGTGGTCGGTACTTATTAATGTTCATTTCAAGATGCGAAACAGAAAACAAGACCCAACCGCTGTCCGGTTCTTGAAACTCTTCACTATTTCATTTACTTGTTCTTTATGTCTCTCTGTTCACCGTCACTTTCCACTCATAATTTTGACTTTTGTGTAAGTTCAAAATTGAGTTTAACGCTGGTCTTCAGCTCCTATAGCTCCTATATTGGGTAGGCCCCCAAAACAGTGTTAGCCCAAAGCCGCTAACGCTAGCGGTCCGTCCCTGTATATAATCGATGGAATAGAATCGACGCATGGCATAAGCACAATAAACTATTCTCATTTTCAAACATAACCAAAACAGCTTCAAGCTTTCGTACATACACACACACGCGGCCGTTGCTATCGATTTGCCTAGCAGGCTAAAAGCTAACTAAATGCTGAAATGCTCCTTCGCTCCTTCTTAGATTACGCTGTTTTCACCGTTTCGTTCGCTAACTTGACATGCAATGCTTTGCCGCTGTCGATGGATGAAGGACTAGTTAAATATAACCGGCGCGTCGTAGTCATCGACGAGTCCTTGACTCATTCAAATGCTGTTCGTCTGACTTGAGTGATTCGACTGAATAAAAAAGAACCAAGCCGAGGAAAGCGATTGATGCCTTTTAGTCATCGCACCATCACGAACATAAGATTCCATAAGGATAACTTATATCCAACTCAACGTACCTACCTATATATAAAAATTTCATATGCCTAGGCTTGGCTTGGCGTGTCAAATAAACCCAATAAAGGAATATCGATGACACGTGATTGACGTTCATATAATAAAAGCCCGAAAACTTTACCGTTTTTGAACAAAAGTAAATAAGAAAATAACAAATTTAAAAACCGTTCCACATCAAGTAATAATCAATAAAAATAATAATAATAAAGGTCAAATAATTATTGTTAACATAAATAATGCAAAAAAGAAACTATAATGATAAATAACCCAAGAAAAATTAATATTTTCTACACGTCGACATTTTTATAGCGTTTTTTTTGTTGAACCTGACTTAGGTATTATAGTGTTCGTATATATACAGATATAGTCCAGTATAGAAGAAGACTGTATGGAAGAGTAATGTTTTACTTGCGGATAGTCAGGATGAATGTAGTGCCGTAGTCTCGACTCTCTGGGAGACTATAAACTGGTAGATTGCGACTCAATGGCACACGAAACGTTCGTTCGTGTAACGGACGTAAGGAAGCTGGCGTAATTAGTATTTATGAAAGCCCCAGGACTAAATTATTCATTGTATCCTAATTACCCTTGCAAACTTGAATGGCTGCAAATTCGAAAACGTCGTATCGCTTTTACTAAAATACCAGTCACTTTCAAGTATACAGGGAGCTAAGATGGCCGATCGAACATCAGGATTTTACATGTAAAAAGCAGTTAGCCTCTTTTTTCTGCTCCCAAAATTATCATAACAATCGTTAAATGTCGAATTTAAGGGATTGAATGATATTGAATTTTACAACAGCGAAAAATATGTTCAAAATCTTTCCGTTACAGACACACACACACACACACACACACACACACACACACACACACACACACACACACACACATCACACCAATAACCACATTTTCGGACTTTGATGTTTTGTCCGATCACTAAACTTTCCTTACTATCAATAAGCTTTATAAAATTGTTTTCAATTATTTATTGTAAAGATTGTTGTTCCATTTTTATTATTGATTCTTTGGGTTGTTTTTGTTGTATTTTTATGAATCTTCCTTTGAATTTGAATCAATCACTCACATTTGACATTTTGCGATTGTTATGAAACTGACTCTCATGGCACCCTTACGATAAATTTCTTTTTATTTTTCATTTTTATTGTAAAGCTTGTAAATCAATTTGGGGACCAGCAAAAATGCGACAAACTGATTTAACATCTAAAATCCCTGTATTCAGTTGGCCAAATCATGTCCCTGTATATTGCTTTGACCGAAAATTATTCACTTTATTTTTACTTTCCGACTTACCGAATGAGGTATATGGTAAGGATGCTGGATGAATGCATGAAGGAATTAAGAGCAACTAATCTTGATTACGTAGCAAACGAAAACGAATGAAAAATATGTTGAAAATGAAAAGTTGCAAGACGGAATACATAAAACTACAATAAAAACAACTAATCGTCAGATGTACAGAAAAGAACGCATAGGTATGTACGAATTGAGAGCCTCTAATGAACAATATAGAAATATTTGATTTTATTTTAAATATGCAATAAATCGGTGCGTTAGATTTGCACCGCACAACTTTCCGATGGTATCCACAACGATTTCGTAGAACTCATCGGTTGTAGAATTAATTCTGATCGGAAAGTAGAAATTTTACAGAAATTTAGTGATACCAAATCGTAATCAATATCATTTCCACTTTCCAATAAGCATTAATTCTACGATCGACGAGTTCTACAAAATCGTGGTGGATACGGTTGTGTGTGAATTTAACGCATTGATTTAATTTTTTTAAGTTTCTTTTTTAATTTATAGAAAAACCGTAATTTACTTCATCAGCAACAAATATTTAAAAAATTCAAAATTTTTACTCTTGCCTGTGTTTTGTTCAATTACTTATACATTTTTAACTATAATCTTGATGCTAGTAAAATCAACAGTACAACTCTTGTAAGTTTAACTAAATGATTTTAATCTCATCTAAAGTAGTTTGTAGTTATTTTAATAGAAACCGAAGTAACAAACTGTTAACATTCAACTATATTACAACTATATACAGTTTATTTAACTGCACTATGACGACTTCACACGACAACCATTCCAGAAGTCAAGGGGGATGGTTTTAAACTCTAACGATATCAGAAACTATTATATATACCACTTGTAGGTAGTATGAGTGTATACTGTATAGTAAAAGCATACGAGCGGTACGAACGGTACCAGAACGTACGTAGATCGACACGCAAATCTCTTTAAGTAAATATCATGACGACAACTGTTCAGGTTCCTGGGTCGGCGAGTAACTGAAGCAAACGATAAAACGAAAGCAAATCTGCGGTGGCAATAGAAAAGCTGAGGAAAACCTAACATAAGCGCAAAGGAATGAAGTTACACATGAATACAATATGAATGAAAATGCCCAGTTGATAGTGTAATGTGTTACATGTATGGGAAGCGAAACAGCGAAGAAATGTAACATTCAAGGAATAAAGGAATTTAGAAATGAAAGTGGCGTATATATGTTACGAAGCGTTGAGCCACTTTTCAAACTTTCATACACTCGTCGTCGAACATTCAGCGTTGCATAAGCATATAACATAGGATAACATAACAACATAACATAATGTTAATGTTTTCATTTTATCTTATAGTTTGGTCGTTGGAGACTTGCGTGGAGTTGTCAATGTTTAGTCGGTTTACGACAACGAGTCGTTGTGTCAGAGAGATTGTCGGAATCTGCATATTCTGATCTTTTATTTCTAACAGAAATACAAGTATTATTATAGCAGACTTATCTATTTAAAAACAAATGGTTTAACTTTTTACAGTTTTGTGTCTGTTTTGTGTCTGGGCGCCCCTTAAAATTTGGCGCTTTGAGGAGACTGCAGAACTTACAATTGTTTCGGCAATAATTCCGTATGTTATTATATACCTAACTAATAAAACATTTTCTTTAATTTTAGGACAATGCACTCGTCCTTTGGGAATGGAGTCTGGTGCCATTAAAGACATGGCAATAACAGCAAGTTCAGCATATGATTCAGGCAGTGTCGGTCCTCAGCACGGCAGGTAATAATTTATATTTTAGCAGTTAAAGTACACAATAGCTATTTATGCAACTAGTGATAAAATGAGCCGTTTCATCACGTGTTGCATACAAGATTTTTCTCAACTCAGGTACGAAAGGAAGATAATGAAGACATTTCCTTGAAATAATTATTACATCACTAGTGGTGAAATAATTATTTAACCACTAGTGGTTAAATAATTTTTTTCATCACTAGAGAAACAAAATGACACTTTACGTAACTGAAACGACATGAAAAAGTTGACATTACGCAAATGAGTTGGGAAAAAATAATAGAATATCGAAAATCTGGGAAGAAATCAGAAAACTATGTTGGCATGGATCGAGAGCTATCGAAAGAAAAAAGTTTTGTATATAAACGATTAGGTAGGTTGATGTTTGAAAAGGAAAGCCGTCAAATGACTCGACGAGCAGTTGACATGGACGTGCGGCTCAGTTTAGTTCAGGATGAAAAGGCCGGAAGGGGCAATTTCACTTTCCTTTTCGTTACGTTTTTGGAATCCTATACGCTCTGGAACAAACTTTACCGTCGCTTTTCTTGACTCGACTCGATTTACCAAATAACCAAACAGTCCGAAAGCTATACTGACTGTTTCATGTGAACCCTATAAGTTTGTATCGTATAACTTTCGTATACCTAATATAGTCAAAAGACGAAAACGGTCGAATAATGACAAGAATAATGGTAACTTCGGCGCATATGTAAATGCAAAGAAACAATTTGAGTTTCGTCGAGCGGAAAACCTGCGAAGGACGAATACACACGAACATTGAATGGAACAAAAACAAAGTTTGAAGTTAAAACTTTATAATATAAATTCAAGTTCAATAAAAATTTGTTTCAATTATTGTATGTTTTGAATTACTTTCAATTAAACATAAAGCAAGTCAATGAATTAATTCAGTTTCAGTTTCAACTTTTGTATGTGTTTGTTCTTTTTCGACAAACTCAAAACCCAGTAATTTCGACTTTCGTGTTTTTCCACATTTTTTGTGTGCTTCGTTTCCAAGTTGGTAGTTGGCTTGCAAACGTAGTTTTATCATTTTAGCCGATAGCGATGGCATTTTTCAAGTTATCAAAGAGCAATTATCGACGCCCGATGTTTTTTCGTTTCGCATACATATTCGTATTGGCCTTACTAATTCCAAC
Organism: Liometoxenus newtonarum; assembly: GCA_030264535.1. NCBI lineage: Eukaryota > Metazoa > Arthropoda > Insecta > Coleoptera > Staphylinidae > Liometoxenus > Liometoxenus newtonarum. Next base: position 11,830 of record JARJEB010023434.1, read on the forward strand.
ATTACGAAAAATTTCATTGCGAAAGTTTTCAAAACCAAATAACCAGATTTTCCCTATGAACGTGTACGTAAACGAACGTTTTCGGATAAAAAATATGAACAACCGCACAGCAATATGTGCCAGATGTTGTAACCCTGATATATATATATCGAATAACGCATTTTTTATTTCTTCTCCTCACATCTTCATTTTTCTTTTGTTTTCACATACGCCTCGTGGCATGTTGCTGAAACAAATAAAGCAATCATGTTCCAAATTACAAAAAAATGAACTCTACAGACTACAGAAAACAGCAAAACAACAGTTTAAGTTTCGAGTTCTTATAGCATTGAAAATTTCCCCTCTTTACCTTTGACGATAATCTAAAAAAAAATATCAAAATGTCCTTCCTGTAAAATTCTATCTTTCTTTATGTCTACCCATCCGTCTCTAGTCAACTCCAAGTGTTGGTCGTTGGACATTCGACATTCTCATTCTTTACACAAACTGAAATGCATAAAATACGGATGATCCTCATATTCAAACGATATATTTGCAGACTTAGAAATGACAAGAACGGCGGCGCCTGGTGTCCCAGACAGATGGTGTCCCGCGACGCCAAAGAATACTTGGAGATCAACTTGGACGAGTTGCACGTCGTCACGGCCGTACGCACCCAAGGACGTTTCGGAAACGGGCAAGGTCAGGAATACGCCGAGGAGTACATGATCGAATATTGGCGACCCGGTTTTTACAAATGGACAAGATGGAATAATCGAGAGGGTAAAGAGGTGAGTGACTGCGAACTTCTTATATAGTTTAGTTTAGTAGGTATAAGGTTTCCAGAAACGTTGAATGTGCGGAATGGAAGTTTAAAGCGATCGCTTCGAATTTACTCAAGTCAAAGAGAACTGGCGAACAAGAACATGTATTACCCGAATAGGACAAGAAAACTACTTCGTAAGTTTATACGAGGTGTTCTACTAAAATTTCAATCAAATTATTCACAAATCTGAAGTTATTGTTCTTTATTTTTACTGACACTCATTATTACTTTTAAATTGAAAGTAAAGTTTGAGGTATTCAATATATTCTTACCGAATGTGAATGAAACACCCGGTCTATAGGGTAATCGAAGCGCTAAAAGTAAAGCAAGGAGTGGAAGTCGAGTGTAGTTTACTGGAAAGTGGAACTAATAGTTGGCTAGTTGTGTTCACAGTGTTGGTAGTGAAGTTACTTAGTTAGAATAAAGACTGGATAAAGTAAATAGGAAACTTCAACACCTTCTTCGACTCCGTTATGTAGTAATTAAAGTTCCTCGAATAGTTTTACTTTTCTACGTTTTACTATTATGAGGATGAACGCGCGAAATGTACCTACGAGTATGGGAATACGATCGCACATATTGTAAGAAAACGATACTTAGGTATACAAAAAGGAAAATTTAAGACGCTAATCTTAAAATTCGTTTAAAGATTGGCAAAAACTTGGACATGAAATATAAAATTCTGCGAATTTTCAAAATTGAAATATTTCAATCGACCAAAACTCATTTTTTTCAAAAAGCAACCCAATTTTTTTTTAAATGGCTGTCTTTGACATCCAATTACCCGTCTTTTGATATCATCATGTCCTATGGATATGGGCGCCATTTTTCGTCTTTTGACACTCTCATTTCCATAGGACATGATGATTGCTATTTGGGGTTGCTATTTGAAAAAAATGAGTTTTGGTCGATTGAAATATTTAAACTTTGAAAATTCGCAGAAAATACACCTGGACAGATAATGTAACTTTGGACCAATGGAAAGAAAGCTCGTTTCCTCCTCTAAAAGTCTGAGAAAACAGCAACTTGCTATCTTGTACCGTCTCTGAATAATGAATTTTTAAAATATACCTTGCAAGTGAGATTTCTGGAATAAAAGTTAAGATGGCGGCCTAACAGTTAGAGCAAAGGGTCGACTATGGGGTATCAAACGATTCCAAATTTTATGCAGAATTCAAAAATTGAGAGAAAGTTAGGGGGTGCTATTTAAAGAACAAAATTGATGTCCGTAGCGCTTTTATGCGACACCCTGTATACTGGAAAATATTTTTAGGAGATGCAGCTCGAAAAACTAAAGACACGTGGAATTTTCCTTTTTCGTCTATCTCTAACCGTTTAGATGTAATCGAACTATTTCATTAGAATGGGACACCCCGTTTACGCATGGTTACCATGGCGACTGCCTAACATTCTACA
>JARJEB010023473.1:0-11503 GCA_030264535.1 Liometoxenus newtonarum
GTTTTCAACAAAACTGTGAGACCATGTTCTAATTACATACATATTTGTATATTTTATATAAATAATTTTAAACCAAGTTTAATTAAATTTAAGCAATAACAGAAACGTGTCTTGTTATTAATGCAAAAGTTATAATATCAATGCCCTGACAATATGTTGTGTATGTTATAAAACATTATTAATAAAATATATACATTTTTGTAATAAAAATTTATACTGAGTGTGTATAAATTAAAAATACTTAAAAATACTTAAAAATACTTAAACATACTTAAAAATACTTAAAAATACTTAAAAATGCTTAAAAATACTTAAAAATGCTTAAAAATACTTTAAAATACTTTTTAAAATTTGCTTTCATAATAAAGCCATTCTAGTACTGAAAGCGGTTCGTTAAGGCATCTATCCTTCTATATCTATTATATACAATGCTTTAAGATTTTCTTAAGAGACAGTTCTAGATGGAAAATTGGAGGCAGAATAGAATAGACAAAGCTAGCAATATACTTTTTAAAGCAAAAATGACGGAAAATTGGAGGCAGAATAGGATAGACAAAGCTAGCAATATACTTTTTAAAATACACCATAAGGGAATTTCTTTTTTCTAAGTTGGTAACACTCGTCGTTCGACGTGCCGACGCTAGCGCTTGAAGTATGAAATGTCAATATTGTGTGAAATGTCAATATTGTTGCAATATTTTTGCGTTCGCCTGTTACGATTCACTCGCCGCTACGCGGCTCGTGATCGAAACTCAGGCTCACGTTTAAAACACGACTTTTGATACATGTTGCTTAAACTACTATTAGAAGACGATTTCACTTCCGATTACACCACATTTCTTTGGATCAATTTCTGGTAGTGTTCTGTGAGGGTTATTTAATGAATCACCTTATGCCATAGGTACAGTGGTTCTTGAGTTTTGTTAGAGTTAATTAAAAAATGGCCAGTAATTGTATATTATAGTGATGCCTATTGGAATCAAAATGAGAGTTTACAGGTTGGTTAAGAGTAGATTAAGCTTAGGTTTAGTATTTTCTTATTGTAACTTGCTTCTGTGCTTCCCTCGTTGTGGCGCCAAAAATTTGACCAATTGCGAAGACGCATAATTTGAATCTTTCAAATAGAACCCCTATCATTTTATTACGGAATCTTCTTAAGAATTACATTATCTATATTATGCATTAGGGAATTTTTAATTTACTTTCAAATGATTTTGTCATAATTGAAGTAAAAGTCGAAATTGAAAAAATTTTCATGTTGTGTGATATTGATTTTGGGTGATTTTTTTTTCAAATAAAATTAATTTATATTTATATAAGGAAGTAAATTAATATTTATTCATAACAAATTCTCCATTCTCGAAACATCTGCCATTCTAGTTAACAAATTTTGGCAGTTACATCTGCAATGTGCCAATTTCTCAATACGAATTTATTTTCTTGTTGACAATTTATGTACATTTTACATTTTAATTCATTATTTCTTTAATATTTTACCCATTGTAGGTAAGGGTTAATAGATTTTATAATACTATATTTGTTATGCTTTTTTCCTTTAACTCGCATTAAATTTCTTTTATGTAAATTCAACTCACAATAAATTCAAGCTGTAGCTACTAAAAATTTGAGCCCAGATTGTATAAAAGTGTTAACTCGAACGTAACACTTAGGTCAGTGATTCTCAACCTGGGTGCCGCGGCACATTTGGTGCCTCGAGATTCTTTGAAGTATTCCGCGAGATTCTTGAAGTGTGTCGCCCAGACCCTACCCAAATTTATAAATTATCAAAAAGTGTACCGTGAGAAAAAAAAAGGTTGAGAATCTGGTTGGAATGCGGTGGTTCTCCTGGTAATTCAGTTGAATATTCCCCACATCCAATGAGATTTTGATTGTGATGATAATGGTTTTGTATTATTAAAGAAACTGAGTTTTCTGATGAATTGAGACGATTTATTTGTGTCTCTCGTTGAACAGTCTACTACACACTGTTGTCAAATCCAATCTGCATTTCGCACATTGAAATGATAACAAATATATAAAAAATTACAAAAATTTACAAGATGTAATGTATGCAACTTGAGTTGCTACATTGGGACTGGTCATGCAAGCTCTTAATGGTCATTAAATTGAGCGCACATGTGCTCCACAGATTTGGTATAAATACAAGTAAATACTTAAATGATAAAACATAAACATTTTAAAATTCCAGTTATACAAGATTAAAATTACAAGTGAAAAATAATATCATGTATTTTCTGACACAATTCATTATTTATAACTTCATTTATCTTTTAGAAGAAGCACGAGATCGCCAGGTTTGATGATGGTTGATAAACGAGTCTTCCATTTGTTTCTTTGTTGAAGTTGGCAGAGATATTCATGTTGCCACCAATACCAAAAATGTTGGACAAGACGACTGGTTAATTGGTACCGGTTTATTCTGTTCTCCGGCAATGTTGTGTATTCCTTCTCTGGCAGAGTAGTAAGAAGACGTCCAATTAGGAAATGTGCGGGTGTTATTGGAAGGAAATCATTTGGATTGGAACTCATAGACGAATAACGGTCTGGAATTTAGGATTGATTCGATTTGAGCAGTCACAGTTTCTAGTTCCTCATATGTTAGTTTTACATTTCCGACAATTCGTTTCAAATGAGCTTTTACCCGATTGAGCCCCGACTCCCAGAGGCCATCGAAGTGTGGCGCGCTGGGAGGAATAAAATGCCAAGTCACTCCTTCCTGGCTAATGCTCTAATTTGTGTTGACAATCTGACGAGTTAAAAAAGTCGTAAAAGTTTTTACTTGTGAATTAGTTCCTATAAAATTAGTAGCATTATCAGAATGAATATGAAGCGGCTCTCCCCTTGAGGTAAATCTTTTGAACGCGGCAATAAAGTAGTTAGAGCTGAGGTCCGAGGCGATTCCTAAGTGGTGTGCTTTCGTTGCAAAGCATACAACAACATATGTATGATTTTATGATTTTACAACTTCGTCCCCGTTTATCTTTTGTCATTATGCCGCATGTTTAGAAAGGTGGAGCTGGCGTAATTCTATTCTGCGGCAAATCTCCCATGAGCTGATTTTGATATGTTGGATTTACCTTAAAGAAAGTTATATAATTTCATACTGTTTTTCTGCATAAATTTCTGCCGTGGATCGGCCAAAACTTAGTTCTGAATGAGTATTGTAACAATGCTTGGGGTCCACAATGTAACAACAGTTTGTATTCATATTGAGCAATTAGAATGGTTAGCGAATGTTTTGGGTCTAATAAAAGAGGATGCTTTTGACCTTCTTCTAATTCTGAGAATCGCGATTGACCTCCAACCCGTAGCAAATTGTCCTTGTCCAAAAAAGGTGACAAGGCTAGTATTCGCGACCTTAAATTCAAGTGTTGGTTCCTTTTAAGAGCCTTTATTTCCTCAGCAAAAATTCATTCTGAGCAAGTGAAACTAACTTAAGCAATGCAAGATCTAATTCAGTTTGTTTAGGGGGCCCCTTTCACGCATGAAGACCGGTATTTTTGCATTGTTAATAAAGCGACATATGATCGCATAAACGCGTAATAGTTTTGATAAGCTAGAATAACTCTGAAATAAATCAATTGGCTGAGATGGAAGAGCACTCAAAGACACAATTTTTGTTTCTGGAATATCCATTGCAATGTCAGTGTTGCAAGGCTTCTCTTTATTCCAGTGTTCGTCATTAGACTCAAAAAGTATCTTAGGACCCTGCCACCACCGCTCCGAAGTAATCAAGGCTGCTACGGTTGTGCCTCGCGTTATCAGGTGCACTGGATTATTTTCCGATTTGATATGACGCCATTGAGAGTCCTTTATTAATATTTGAATTTGCGAAACGTGGTTTGCGACGAAAGTTTTCCAGCTTACTCTAGGACTTGAAATCCAAGCAAGAGTGATCGTTGAGTCACTCCACAAGAACGTTTCGGCTTCCCTTAAGATGGGCAGAGCTTTCCTAACCCGATCAACCAATTGAGCTAATAGGAACGCTGCTGACAGTTCAAGACGCGGTATCGTCAATTGTTTTCTTTATTTTGACGTTAATAATTGTACGCGTATGACATTGTTTTCGTCCTGTGTTCGCAAATGGATGCATGCCCCAAAGGTCCGTTCAGACACATCCGCAAAACCATGAAGAAGACTTAATTAACGATAGTCAAATTTGTTGGTATGACTACCGGCGAGCGCTAGGTGTTCTTTCTATAAACTAGACATAAATTAATATATTAATATAATATATTATATAATATAGGGGGCGCCTGAGTAAGAGTCAGCGGTTATTCCAACTCGGCCATGCGCTCCGCATAGCCGTTATGTCTATTGCGATACAATTTATCCATTATTTCCCAGCGTTCCTGTAGGAACTTTGCTAAATCATCAAAAGTCGGACGACGCCCATACTCCCTTCGTTTCATTTCCCATTCGCGCCACAATGTTTGATCTAATTTATCCGAATCATATAAATAATGAGCGTATCCCAATACGCGGTTTTTTCTTGCAATGAATTTAGACATCGCAGATGTTTTGTTGCTGAGTCTAACAGAGCGCGTAGCGCCATCGACGAATCTTTTGTGACCCTATTTATATTGTATAACGCCTTTACATGTGTTTCAATGATAAGGTCGTTGTTGTTGTATCTAGAGTACAAAGTGTCCCAAGCAGTGTTATAATTCCCAGCTGACAGACCGATGGACTGAATTACACCAGCGGCCTCGCCAGTCAAAGGTTCGTTGTCGTGTATTAAGGATTTAAACAGATCTGAAAATTCCAACGAAAGTGTTGGTGTGCCATCAAATTGTGGCAATTTGATTGTAAGCAATTCAATTTGTGTTGTTTGTGACTGATTTGTACCATTCACTGAGCCTGCGGTGGAGGGTTTCGCGCGTTGGAATTATTTTCAGTTGTTCCGTTTCGTTTGAAGTTGTAGATAATTTCTTTCGCGAAAGCAGCAAGCATATAATGCCTCATATAAAACTCATCTCGGACCTTCGTTTCCTCTACAGGTTCTTCCGATATGCTTTTAATTTGTTCTTGAATATTATCAAATTTGTTTTTGTGTTGCTAATCGCGACTCTAATCAGAATGTATCTCTTTGATTTATTGTGTCCGGATAAAGACGCTCCAAATACTTTTTGAAAAGAGTTACCTGACCTTTCACGGCTCGGCGTTTGTACAGAAATGATTGATTATGTGTGTTTTCAAAATTTTTCACGTTTTAATGTTCGTAATTCGATTTCGAAGCACCATGGTTGGGATGCGGTGGTTCTGCTGGTAATTCAGTTGAATATTTCCTACATCCAATGAATTTTGATTGTGATGAATATAGTTTTGTATTTAAAGAAACTGCGTTTGTTCTGATGAATTGAGACGATTTATTTGTGTCTCTCGTTGAACGGTCTACTAGACACTGTCGTCAAATGCAATCTGCATTTCGCACATTCAAATGATAACAAATATAAAACAAAAAAAATACAAGAATTTAGAACAAGTAATGTGTGCAACTTGAGTTGCTACACTGGGACTGGTCAGGATCACTGATTTAGGTCATAATAATTCCCTCCGCCAACGAACCCACCATATATGTTTCATAGTATAGATGGGCCATATATTGCAGAGGCAGTACATATTTCGTACAGCCAACTATCATAAAGGTTCTTCTGCTGACTCCATTACTGTATTATATTTCTTAAAGTGGGAAACTGTTTAGATACGGCTCTGACCTGACTGAAGAGACGAAAATATTCGCGTAATTTGGTAACACAGGAACGACGGTAATGTGTAAACCATCGCCCGCTTGAAGTCCTTTATGTTCGACTTAGGTGCACCTGTCGATTTTCCCGCACCATGAAACTGCTGCGGCCATGCGATGAATAAAGAACATTTCTACTCCGTACATTTTGAAATGCCTGATACCGCGAATGAAAACGAGTATATCGACTGGAGGAAAACGTAAAGAGATGAATCACATCGTGAATCGTCCTGAGATGAATTGAGACGTGAATGAGGAAATTCATAAAAGCGAATGTGTTATTATAGTATAGAACCATAGAGAATGTTGCAAAAATACCGTCCTAGCGTAGTTGGGTGGTTTTACAAATTTTAATCCTATTTTCCTGGAAGGACCGATTGCCGCAACTAACAGCCTGTTACATTTAATAAGTAATAACATGGTAATAACCTAACAAAAAAATAGAATCAGACTGTTGAATGTTCAGTCGTAATCCTACACAAAAAAAAATAATTTCAAATTCATTTTCATATAAATATAACAGCAGTGCTTTAAGTTATAGTCATAATTAAATTTTGCATAGCAAAAGAAGTAAAAACTTTTTAAAGTCATTTTACGACGATATTTTACTAAAATATTTAAGTACTGAAATATTAAGTTATTTTAGAAAAAGTTTGCAAATTATTTATTGATTTATGTATATCGTATAAATATGTATAATTAATAGGCTCGTACGTTTGGTGTAATTCAAATTGTTAGCATATCCCGTTGGAATAAATATACGGGGTGGCCGGATTGACTTTGCAGCCACGGCTATTGGGTAAATTTTTGATAATAAGGTCGGTTAAATTAGCATGAAGGTATAATATTCAACGCTTACAAATATAATATTAACAATAATTATATTAGTTTTATTTCCTAACCAAGCAGCATACAAATTGCCTTTACAGTTAAGAAAATAATACTAAAGAACATTTATCACAACAGAGGCCAACTCAATGGAGACAAGTGATTCACAAAATCGAAATAAGGTCCGATGATGATATAGTAAAATATGTCCAATCTCTCCCAAGGGCATCTGCCTTGTATTGTTTCTGAGTTGTTTCTGCGGCACATGCAAACAAACATTACCCAACATTTCCGGAGAGTCAATTTTGTTCTGAAACAAGTGATAGAGATAAACTTGAATTTAAACATTAGTATTAATGCTTGCAAAACGCAGTTCATAACGGAGTTCACGTTCTGGATATATATTGTGCCGTAAGTACAATAAAGCACCTCTAAGCAAATATCAACCTCGGAAAATAAACTAAATGAACTAAATTAGATATTTTGGTGAGAACAAATCGCGGAGTGTTATTCTGACGTTGACCCTAAATAATAAAATCACGAGGTATAGGTGACATAACTCATATCAACACTCATTCGATTTTATGCACTTAATTTTCTTAAATGTTCAAATTTCGCGCGTATTTCTATCCTCATACATGCTGCGTGTACTTTCGCAAACGTAGGTATCGTTGAACACGCCTATACTAAACCTCATTGTTGCTTAGACGACAATAAGTTCTTTAGGTAGCTTCTTTGAATATTTTCTAATTTAATTTCATATACTAATTGAAAGCGTGCAAATGCAATCAACAGAGTTTTCAGAGCCTCTTCATTCCGCATTTCTAAACAAGAATCCTAAGAGGCGCAAGGCACAAACAATATAATTTTATCCCATTACTAATGATGCAAAGGAGAACTTCTTCGATTGCACGACAATATTGCACTTAGAAATATTTGATTGCAGTTTGTCTTGTTCTGACCAGTTTAAATTTAAACTTTACTGCAACTTAGCAACATCACTAAAACAATCAATTTTAGCACAGATTTCTAGCACCGAGAAGATCATTTATAAACAAAATAAACTGAAGTGGACCTAGATATGATTTTCGTGGAACGCCAGGTAGGCAAGTTGTGCGCTGCGAATTTAACGCACCGATTTATTGCATACAATATACAAGAGCTACCAGGAATAAATGGTCCATTAAAATATATTACAATTATAAATAATTGCATTGTCCGTCCAGCACTTTGGCGTAAAATGAACACATAAGTAACACATAGTAGTGAATATAATAAAACTTCAATGCTGGGACTAAGCCATAAGGGCACAACGTGATTATTTGTTAAATTATATTTGTAATCATAACACCTCACTTTCCTGCCAATCATCCGCTGATCGCATAAACATTTGTATAACCGTAAATTAGTTTACCCCGTCTAACAATATGGCCGCTCTAAGGTGTAGGTATGTGCATGGAAATTTATTGATATGAAAGATTCTGTAACTCCAATATCCAAGTGGCTTCAAAATCAGTAATTTTGAATTTTATTTGTTTATGTATATTAGGTTGTAAATCAAACATTTCAACCCGGAATTATACACAACGTGGTATAAAAAATATAGTAGTGTTAAAATAGTGTTGTTATTTATCACTAGGATAAAAATGACACTTTTCGTAACTCAAATGATATATCAAAAATTTCTTTTGCATTTCGTAATTAAGTTGGAAAATAATATTAATGCAACTGGTGATGATACGGTCGATATTTTATCACCAACAACATGACAAAATGAGCCGTAATGGTATAATTTATATTCGATTGTAACTGAGTGAGGTTTAAAAAGTCTTATATTGCTTCGGGATGTGCGACTGACTTTTCGAGGTTTCATTATGTAACACCATGAACGTATGTAATGAATGTTCGCAATGAATATTCGTAAAGACTCGTTGTCTAATTTCCCAACTCGGCTACGCCTCAATGAACAATCTACACTCCTGATGATAAATATCGACCGTTTCATCACTAGTTGCATAAATAGCTAGTGCCGCACGCATGTTGTCTGCGTTCGGCAGTGGCCAACTTTCCATTCGAAAAATCATACAGCCTTTGTTATTTTCCGCCTGTGAGTAGGAAAAAGCATATAAAGATCAATTCTAGGTAATTGTAACGTAAACATCTAAATTGACGTTACAGCTATAATGGATGTGGTCACTGCATTTGTTTATTAAATCCGTTTTTCAAAGAATGGAAAAGTTGACGGAGAGTAGTAACATGGTCGGAAACTACGAACATTCGCCGATTTTTTGCCCGTTTTAATGCATTGTGACAAAGCAGTGCTTTGCTACGGCCTTGTCGAGGTTGACTATGCAGCTTATTCGCACCAAACGGGTTGTGTATTACGTATTAGGCTTTGTGATGTACAAAAGCGGTGTAGCGGTAGGCGTGTAAAGTGGGTGGATTGGAATGAATAACAAAGTCTTATGCTGTTACAAAAAGCATCTTTATTACTTGTGATCGTAACCAATGTAAACCCAATGTGTTTAATGCATTAACTAAAACATAACAAAAACATAACCGGCTCAAATGCGAAGGCCTCATAATAATCGATAAAAATCGATTCACAACGATTAATGTATGATACCTAAAAGGCAGGCACGTGTACAGAAGTTAATCTGTGGCACTAAATGAGACCACGAGCACGCTCAATCAGCAATAACAGCTTAGGTTATGATGGTAGACAACTTTAAATAACTTGACTTAAGAGTGAGCAAATGGCAGATAACGAGGCAACACCTTGGGAATATCCGGACTACGTTCCTAAGGTAGGCTAAGGTAACGGAAAATTCACGTGACTACATTTCCTAGCATTTATGAACGGCACTTACGGCAATAGAAAATCATCCAATCCAAACCATGGACATAACTAATGTTCTAACCTCAATTTCATATCGTCTGGTTTGCCTTTTTGAATTTCGACATGTTGTGCATTGAGCATGAAGACTATCATTCCTGCAGTCCCAGAGTTACTTGTTACTTGGGTATTATTATTTTACTAAGCTTTTAGTACACCTAATTTTGCTGAGAAAATCAATGTGGTATATCAATACAAATGATGCCATTCTTCTACACGACTAATTGCACTAGCTATCTCGCAAGAAAATTATATTCTCAGCGGTTTTCCCGGAAATTCAGTGTTTCGTTCCGATTTTTGCGGTAAAATTGGACACGTTACTGAGGATAAAATATTTTCTGTGTATGTATATAAACGATACAGATATCACTCTTCAACATCTCAAATTATACTCGTTCTACTATAGTCTTTTTTCGCAGACACCATATGCAAAATATATTTCATTCCATTTTCAACATGTTTCGTTCCGACTTTCTCAAAGAAACAGGGTACATATATTCCCAGTGATATTATAAGCGAAAAATGAAACGTAATAAGTACAATATCACTGAAAACTTCATACTACAATTTTTTTGTAGAAAAATCAGTATAATACCGGCAGTTGACGAATGGCATCTTGAATATATGAACCAAGATTCCATAAGAAAGCCAGAAGGAAACAGATTGAAAATTGAATTAAATATAAGTCGAAACAGGCTGTCGTCCATGTCTGAGGTGATGCTAAGTACTTAAGTAGTTTTTCTGGGTTAACAAAGACTAAATGAAATTGTTCAATAGTTCCACTAACTAACGTATTACCCTCATTGTAAGCAGTAAAATTCGGTAAAAAAACCCTCTTATTTTGATGTGAATTCATATTTCTGGCGCTTAAAACTACTTCATATTAATACAATACCTTATTTTCTTATGTCCATTGAATTTGCAACAGTTTCGGCTTTATAACGGGCGACTTCGGCTTTGATATTCAGTGTCTTCCTCATAGGCATGCTGTAGAAAACTGTTAGGTCGAAACAGGCTGTCCATGCCTGAGGTAATGCTGAGTATTTGACATTGTTCAATTGTTCACACTACTAACGAATTGCCGCCATTCTAAACATTAAAATTCGATAAAAAATCCCTTTGCGAAAAAAGAGTGTTGACCCATCCCTCCTTTTTACTTTCCGGCCACATATCGAAGTGATGTAGGTGTAGGAAAGATAGGTAATCATGAAAAAAGCAAAGTCTTATATTTCCCTGATCCGTGGAGATCCGTTGACCTCAGGTTCGAAATAAGGTTTTTTGGGCTGATATGGGGGTCAAAATATTAATTTGCATATTACTGGCTAAATATTAATTGTAGCGTAGAAATATCTATATTGACCGATAGTGTTTTGAATTTCCAACAAGATTTGCCATTAACATTTCTTCTCCTGCTAATGGATTGGTAGATATTAGCTACGATTTCAACAATCCCATAACAATCACCAACCCAAGTATATAATATAAGCATGTTGTCAACACAACTCTCGAAACATGCTGACACTAGGAATTGACAATATAAACTTCATAGGTAGGTTATTGTTAGAAATATCGAAACTGGCGTTAAAAATCGCAAGTAAATAAATCGGTGCAAGTTCGCACCTCATAATTTTTTTAACTCGTATTACAAATGAAATAAATCGGTGCGTTAAATTCGCACCGCACAACATAACCACTACGATTTCGTAGAAATCGTCAATCGTAAAAGTAATTTTAATCGGAAAGTGGAAACTATACTCAAATTTAGTGATATCAAAACGGAGTCAAAGACATTTCCACTTTCCGATCAAAATTACTTTTACGATCGACGAGTTCTAGGAAATTGTAGTATATTTGGACGGATTGTGGGGCGCGAATTTAACGCACCGATTTTTTAAATTAATTTTATATATAAAATAAATCGGTGCGGATTCGCACCGCACAATATTTTCTAATTTATTTTAAATATGAAATAAATCGGTGCGGTGCGTTAAACGATTTTTTAAAATTTGCGT
>JARJEB010023477.1:0-10672 GCA_030264535.1 Liometoxenus newtonarum
TTTCAGAAAATATTATTCATTCATGGGTTTCAGGTATAAACCGAACAGAATAACCGAACTGAACAGAATACAGCAAAACGGAAGATTATTGGACAATACTAATGCGTCCGATAGTACAAACGGTACATGCAGCTGTCAGTAAAATTGACCGGCATTGCTCAATGAAAATTAAATTAATATACTTTTGATTTAAGACTTACGTAGCTTATTACGAATTTTGAGATTGTAGGAAAGATCTTTTAAGGTTTTACAAAGATGCACATTATAATCATATGATTATAATTTCTATTGTATTAATTAAGTTTATCTCATGACATTATTCAACACTTTTAACTTTGTCAAGGTTAAAGTAAACAAACAACACATTAGTTTATCATATTAAATTAGCAACGAGATTGTGTAATTTTTTGTTTGTTTTCGAAAATTAAAAGCATAGGAATGGCGTTTCTCTGCAAGAATCTGCATACAATCTCTTGCACAGTCTCATTTCATAGTCGTACTGAGTTGCAGAGATTTGCAAGCATTTGTAATAATAACCACTTCCGATTGGCCCAGGTCTGCATGGATGTGCCGCACTGTTGCCATCATTACAATTTGGCGGTACTAAAAATTGTGATCATGAAAACTATACAGAGCGTTTATTAATTATTTTACCATTGAAAGAGTCAAACTCATGGCAGTGGCGATGCACGATCAGAGTCGATCATGTCGTTACTGTCAGTTGTCAATTTTGTTCCTTGTCATATTTGAATTGATTGTTCACAAATTGTTCCTCTTTCTCAAATAACTCGAATATCGATTCAACACGATTCAACAATTCCATCAATCATCAAAATTGCTTTCACATTAATCATACTGATGCACTGACTTGCCATTGTGGTGTGTCGTCGTCTGTCCCACATCCCCACTCTCTCCCCGACCGTCGGTGTGTCTTTAGCAATACAAATCCCCACTGGCATGAGTTTGACTCGTTTATTTTACCGTCGCACATAGGACATGATATGTACGACGGTAAAATAAATGCACGGTATGTAAGGAATATAAGAAAAATTCTTCAACTCACATTTTATTGCTGGAGGGACTGTAGTAGTTGGTTTTGGTTCCACTAAAATATATAAAACTTGAAATTACTGGTTTGTTATCATTTTAATCTAAAGTAGTTTATACCTGTGTTCATAATGCACCTACAATAAAACAATTTGTAATTAGGAATTAAGATAATTTATCTTTTTTTTTTGAAGGTCTGTACTTACATATTACAAGGTGGCTTGTAATCCTTATTGCAAATTTTACCAGTTTCACAAAACGCACTTGCATTATTTACAATTACTTCACTCTGGTTAAACGGATTGCATTGATAATACTCGACACATGATTTCTCAAGGCACCTAAAATAATTTGACATGATAAAACCATATACCTTTTATGCAACTAGTGATGCAATGTGTTATTTATCACCTGCCATTAAGAATTAATTATAGCATTCGCTTGATGATAAAATGACACGTTTCGTCACTTGTTGCATACACAAAATTATTTTTCAGGTACGAAAAGACATTTCCCCGTAAAGGTATTGCAATTTATTTATGAGTCGACTGATTTTGTTTACTTTCATTTTTTTGCAAGTTCATGGAAGTTTAGTGCGAGAAGGAAGAGCCTCCAAGCCATCCAAGTGTCTTCAAAAACAGTATTTTCTAATTTATTAGCAAGTAGGTAAGTCACAAGAATTTAACCCAAAATTATACACAATGTGGTGCTCAAAAATTTCAATATACTAGTGATAAAAAATGTCACAATTCTTAATTCAAATGACATAATTTTCAAAAAGTTTACATTTTGTAAAACTCGGTTGAAAAAATATTTTCTAGTTCTTTTATAAACTTACGGTCTGCATGAGTTTAAATATTCAGCGTTGCAAGTATATCCATTAGGGCACTCAAAATTTTGATCTGCTCTTACTTGTAAGACACCATTCGTTTCATTGACGCATGTAAATTTACATGTTTCAGCGCTTAAAGTAACGCAACTAAAAGCAAAAGATGTGATAGCAATTTACAGAAAATAAGAAAAACGTCAAA
The DNA here is from genome assembly GCA_030264535.1 of Liometoxenus newtonarum. Taxonomy (NCBI): domain Eukaryota; kingdom Metazoa; phylum Arthropoda; class Insecta; order Coleoptera; family Staphylinidae; genus Liometoxenus; species Liometoxenus newtonarum. Next base: position 2,079 of record JARJEB010023477.1, read on the forward strand.
ATCTTACGGAATACATGCTGCAGTACTTTCATTATTGCAAATTTGAGTGAGCGGACATTTAAATGTCATTCCCGAAATGTGATACATGGACGGATCATAATCGAAACATTCGAATTGTGGAGTACATGTTGGCGGTGTTGCCGATGTTTTGTTAAAAATCCACACAATTTGTAATATTATTACTGCTACTAAAGATATAAATTATTTAAGTATAGAAAATAAAATTACACTGTGGAAATGTACACTTACTAAAATAATTCATATTTCTTAAAGTTTGAATGCACTCGCGAAATTGTTGCCTGAAGTATTAACAAAACAAGCAAATAAGTGTATGATAGTTATTTATATACTTATATATGCTTTATCTAATAGATTACACATATATGTAAGTAAATTAGATTATTATGACAGGGAAATTTATTAGAATATTGCATTTTTAGTTTACTCAAAATAATTAAACTTTATATATGAATGTATGAAATAATTAATGTCCTTGTTAAACATGTAAATAATATCTACCTACATAATATTTATTCTAACCTAACTTATTTTTAGTGAATCTTTTTTGCTAACCATTTGTAAGTACATTCGAACTTCGATTAGTGATTTAGATTTTGCAATTATTTTTACGAAGTTGCAATGTTTGGTCGGAAAGTTGTGCGGTGCGAATTTAACGCATTTATATTTTCATACTACCAAGAATAAGAAAATAACCATGGAAAATTGAAGTATTTACTATATATTTTAAAATGGGAGTGTGTCACCAATTAATGTTTGCAACTCATGTCAAAGATGTTTAATTGTACGACCGGTTCCTATCAACTAAAATCATCATCAGGTATATTGAGAAGCCGCTACGAAACACACAAATTTATAAATTGTAAATCGTAACAATAATAAACAAGAACGTTATCTGGTGATCCAAAACTTTGGATCCATAACATTGGACCCATAACATTTGGATCACCAGATAACGTTCTTGTTTATTATTGTTACTATTTACAATTTATAATTTTGTGTGTTTCGTAGCAAAGCTTCTCAATACCTGATGTTGATCTTTGTTGGCCAACATAGTTGTTTCAAATTGCGACAAAATAATCAAAGTTATTTCAAGAGCGATAACTCAAGCAATATTGCACATAGCGCGCTAATTTACTTATTCTTTTAGGTTCACTTTATCTATAGGTATTTAAACGAAAAAATCATTGTTTACAAAATTGGTTTGAGCCGTTTGAGGTAGCATAAAGTAAAATTTTTTCAGGAAAGATATGTTTTCGGGACCGATTTTTAAACTTCGTTTTCAGTTCGATTTCAATCCCATATTTAAATCAAACCAAACCAAACCAAATTGGGTAACGGCTTGGTAGCTCAACCGGTTAACACTTTGGTTGTTGATCGTGGGGTCGTGGGTTCAAATCCCAGAGCCGGAAACACATGTGTCGACTGTGTTCAATAGATGTATATGCTGTAATGTTACATGTCATAGAAACAGTCGTCTATCCAAAGTAATCTGGAATGAGAAGTGTTGTCGACGATATGGTAACCCGTAGACGGGCCCTATCACGAATGCGATGAATTGTAGTAACATGGAAATGCAAAAACACATGAAATCTCACCCACACGAAAACGTCTCAAACTCGAAAGGGTAGAGTAGGCGAAGGATAATACATATACATGTAAACATATAGTCCTTAAGCATTTGCTACCAATATATTTTATAATTGAATATTTAATTAGGATGTACCTTGCAAGTCCTAGTATGTATGGGACTAACTGCTAAAATTACACTAAATCTGCAATAATCCCAAAAATCGCGATACCCTAGTCTATAGGCCCTAAATAATCAATAATCCGGCCCTGAAGGAAGGAAAGTAATTTTGAATACGTTTGAATGTATCTCTTTGAACGAATTCGGATTCAGATCTAATAATTTTATCATTAGTACATACAAAATACAACAAACAAATAGAAGAAGAAGTAAGTTTTTTTATTAGATTCGAATTGCATTACATCGATACTTATGAATATCTTATTTCAAATAAATTTCATTTGATAAGATAAAAATTATTAATAATTAATTATTTACAAATTACAGTATCGCCGTGACAAACATCGAAACATTTCCAAAAACAACTCTTGATTTCGTACGTAAATATATTTCCGATTCTCTTGCATCTGTAATAGTAACCGCTGCCTGGATCAGCTGGCCGGCAAGGATCTGATTTTCCAAAACCATCATTACAGTTAGGAGCAACTATAAATAAGATTCCAAGGTTTTGAAAATTATGAAACGCAGACAAAATATATTTTACTTACTAATTTTTGGAGCAATTGCTCGAGATGTTGAATCGATACATCTATAATAAAACAAAAAATTTTAATATACTCGTATGAATACAAGAAAAATTTTACTGTGCAAATGCGCCATTCAAAAACGTTATTTTATGGTTTTTACCTAAACGCGTTTAACAAAATCGGTATACAGGAATTCAATTTAACGAAAAAATTATTTAACGCAAATAATTTCTAACAGCCATATATAGTTCTACCCGTGAATGTTTACACTACTCTTGTGCCCCATAAAAGTTAAATTGATCGAGTGGCGAATTTACATATAATTATATTATCGCATTCTATTATGTATAGCTCACACTGTAGATTGCTTAGTTTATGTCAATAACTCTGTCTGTTAAAACTAGGTCAACGCGCATAGTTTCTAGGCAGTATGAGCCACGTATGGTGACTCTCCAATTACTTGCTATTTGGCCCTGACCAAGGCATGTCACATTAATTCTAAGTTCTACAAATTACTTGCTATTGAGCATTCGTCTTAGGCAGGTCAAAATCTAAAGTTAAGTCCAAAGTATAAAGATTAAATATATATGATTGTAACCAAAGTTAAAAGATTTAATAAATATTATTTTATTCCACGAATCTTAACCGTGTAATATAACTATATACTTACGCAATACATGGTTCTTTTTTATACTTGTTACATATTTTGTTTTCCGGACATGCGTAAACATTTTCATTAACGTTAACCAAATGTGGGTCTGGCATGCATTTAAATAATGAGCATGATGATGAAGAAGATGATGTATCAACGTCACTTAATATTGTACAAATAATTAAAAAGGGAATTAAATATAAGGCACCTAATACGGACGACACTAAAAATAAAAATACAGATTATTAAAACATTAATTTATTATTATTTCTACAATACGTACTATCTCATATTAGTACAAAATAGTAATGCCTGATGGAAATTAATTTATATATAAGAAACTATTTTAGAATAAAAATATTACAATGACATAAATTTTATCAAAATGGAGCATTGATGTTTATTTTTGCAATATGTATTTAAGTATAATTTATAATGGAATTATAAATCTATTATCTTGTCGTCGAGTGGAGGATGTTGATTTCCTAGAAATGTGCATTGTGTGTAATTTACTTTATTCCGAGTAATATTCGCAAATATTTATTTGCCTTAGATAAGTATAACTTCAATGACAATCAAATGCGTTGTTTGGTTTTAAATGTGTAAACTAATTTTAATGTAAATATAGGCTGCAACAAAATGTTGCTATGCAAATTTGAACGAATCTGTGCGATTAAATTATAAAGCTTGCAAGGAAAAACTTAGGCCTTGCAGTCAATTGCAAATCATGTTTTTAGGGCAATCAATCAAATTCATTGCAATCCACGTAAGTTGATTCAAAGTGTCAGGGCCTTAGCAACGGGTGTGTTTGGGGTGTTCAAACACCCCCAAACGCCAGCATTATCGCATTTTTTCTCAATTTTAAAATCGCCCCCCCCGAAAAATATTCTAGCTACGGGCCTGCAAAGTGTACTTTTGAGTGAAACATGTGATCCAATTGAAAATTCATACAGCGGTGGTCGAGTGAGTAGACTGTTCAGGCACAATGCTCGCTCGCCGCACGACTATGGGTTCAACTCTCATCTGTAGGAAAGTTTTCTTTCACGAATTTCTCTCGTCGAGGAGATGCACAAAGGGCTCAACCAAGTGGCATATACGTGCTATGACGTAGGGCATACTCCTCAAACAATCTATATCTACCAATAGAAAATGATTTCACATGAATGGAATATTTAATAGTCTAAAAGTAGTTTGAATCAAATGTATTGCTATATTTAGTTTTTTAACGTGCCTTCACTACAAAAAACAATTAATATAATAAAATTTGTAGATATATTTAGTAGCCAGGGAACGTGCTATTAATGCATCTAAATAAGTAAACAAAAACATGCGTTAGTGATCTAACAAATGAATATATTTTTGGAATTATAGTACTTACGGTGAACAAGGGAACACGTAGTCCTTGTTGCAGACAGTATTTTGAGGACATTCTAACTCAAGTCCATCTTCAAATACTACTGTGGTCTCACCATTGCATGTATATTGTGACGTATCGCATGGTTTAGGAATGCATCTATAGTGATTAATAATTTATTCGTGAAAAAAAAAACAGTCTACTTGCTAGTTGTGTAAAGGCGCCCATACACTATCAACATGGTCATCAACCATGTCAACCAAGTTGATATACATCAGTTTTATTTTGGTCCTCACACAAGCTTTTACAAAAAAACAACTTATGTTTCCACACAGATCTCAACATATTCGCCAACATCAGGGTCCGCCTACCAATAATCCAAACCACTTTGATTTTCTTCAACATGGTACTCAACATGAATTCAACATCAACCTCCCCACAGACAGTCAACTTGGTCATCATTGTCATCAACATCGTGAGTTGAGGACAAGATTGGGGACGATGTTGATAGTGTATGGGCGCCTTGAATCATACGTTAATACGTACATTTCGCATGAATTGTATTCCGAATTGCATTGATATCCATCTTGACAAGTGAAGTCCACGTAATTTACAGTAGCTACGTTTGGCAAATTTGCCTGACATTTATAATTACAAACTGTTGCTGGTGGTAAACATCTAAAATAAAAACATCGCATTTCAATGATTTTGCAACAACAACAAAATAAGATATTCTTACGGTCGTGGAATTGTTTCCCTTCCAGATAGAAGGTAGTCGTGATTGCAGATAAACTTTTTGGGACATACCAGTTCATTCTCACCGTAAATTACTACTTCGGGTGAGGCATTATTTGGGCAAATATAGTACTTTTTGAGCGATGCATCAGCAGCAATATTGTAGGTCACTAGGCACGAAATTGTAATTGCAAAAAATAATTCGTAATCTAACAATCAATAAAAGAAGGAAATAATTAATAAAAATCAAAAACTTTGTTTTATGTATTAATCTATTAACACTGTTACTTACTCGGCATATTGATATTAGAAAATTTTATTGGGTAATAAACATTCAATCAAGTTCAAATTACAATTCGAATGCGCATCAAAATGTTTGCTATATTTATACAGGTATAATCAATGATTGTTATCAATATATTATTATAGAATTCCAACTATAACTAAATTGATTAGATTAATATTTTTTAAACATGCATTTTTAATAATAAATACATGTAATAATTAAATTAATTTACTCGTAGTAATTTTTCAATAGAAAGTATGATAATTGATCGTGTACACTTCTTTTGGTTCTTGCAATGGTCGAGTTTTTAATACATCTGAAATTAGCAATTATGGGAGATCAAATATTTTGTGAAATTTAAAAATTTAAAAATGTGCATTTGAAAACTTACGGAGAACATGGCTGTGAATAATTTTGATTGCAAATGAGTCCAGAACCGCAATCCATTTCTAAACCTCCTTCAAAAATTATTTTACCTTTTCTCGAGCAAGAATATGCATTCTTTGAACAAGGTTTTGTTATGCACCTAAAAAAAATTGAATTAAGTAAACGAAGGCGACGTTACTAAGTAATATTTACACTTCGCATGATGACTTTTCTTTGTTGCAACGTTTTGATGAGTCACATTTGAATATTGTACCATGAATGTCAACTGTTGTCTCGTTTTTAGGATCGCAGGTATAATTGCATATTTCTTGTGGTAATACACATCTATATAAGTAATTTTCAATACTGTAAGTCAAGTAAATACTTTACAAATTGATATAAAATTCTATATTTACAGTCTGGGCTCCCTTTCCTTGAGAAATAATTTATATTTTGAGTTGCATATTTTAAGATCAGGACAAGTTAATATATTGCCAAAATATACAACTTTCTTCGGATCATCTGTCTTACAAATGTAATCATTGATACTTTGAACATGAATCATTGATAATATATTAAGCAGGACAACAATAAGGGTTCCTTTGTTATCTACGAATTGAAAAATGGTTTAATTCTTGGTACCAAAGAGGATTATTAATTATTTCAACTCCAACGAGAAACTTTATTGATATGGAAATGCTACAATTGGTTTCGATCTGTTACTTAAGATCTACCACTAAACTACGGAATGGCACCTTTGGGCGCTTCCGTTCTGGCGCGGCTGTTTGGGCGCGTCCGTTTGGGCGCAGAGACAGTTTGGCGCTGGACTCTTCGGCGCAGGGACTATTGGGCGCGAGTAGTTTGGGCGCATATCATTTTTAGGCGCAAGTATATAAATATTTAGAGAAATTCTGATTTTATTGCTGAGCACCAAATCTGGAATAATATTTCCAATGTTTTATAAATGACTATAATTATATAATTTGAGATTTGCTTTACATAAATCAGATTTTTCTTATTTATTGATGGATATCACAAAGCTCCTATATGCATGTATAACGGAAATAGTTTTGCGATTATATTGTCATGCACTCTAATTACTGTTTTTTATTATTCTTTTTGAATACATTGCTGCAAATTTCTTCAGTACCAATACTCCCTGTGCCGAAGAGTCCCGCGCCAAACTGTCTATGCGCCCAAACGGCCGCGCCAAAACGCTCACGCCGAGTGGTCCTAGACCGACTAAAAGAACATACGAATTTAACAAGTTTGATTGGTACATATGAAACTTGGTCTTTTTGAGGTGTTAATAGATAGTCCAGGTGTAATTCGGAATACACTTGTACTAACTATTCAAACTTGTTAAATTCATATGTTATTTTAGTTGTTGACCGTACGTTACCTAACAGATCGAAACCGGTCGCACCCACTTATTTGAAATATTTATATTTCCTTCGCAACACTGGTCCAACTCAATGATTATTAATTGTTGTTTCGAATTTATTACAAAAATATTTTAACTTGCAACTTACAAATCATTGTGGATCATCAACTAAGTTTACAGTACTGTTAATGGAATAAAAATAGGAAAAAAATAAATGCAATTTACATTTTTATACTGCTATTTAATACGTTGTTTCAATTTAATTAGAACAAATGATAAGAAAATTTTTTTTACAATCTATTGTAGAAATGTGTGGTAATAAAACTACTTGTTTTCTAGTTGTTTACTCTATACATATACATATTCGAGGTCCTGATAGTGTAACAAAGTTTCATATTAATTTTAATCAATTCCGAAAGTTCAACATTCAAGCATAAAATGGTTGAGATAAAATACTTCTCATTCCTATACGTCGTTTAATTCCCGACTCTGGGTTACCAGGAGCAGGACCAGGATTCGGTTTTGGAATACATCTGTTAAAAAATATGCAATGTGCAATGAGTTATCTATAATTTTTTGCGCTGTAAACTTACGGTGAGCAGGGTTGTTCATTGTCCTTGTTGCAAATTTCATCAGATTTACATGACATTTTATAGTCACCGAGAAGGAGTTGGACTGTTGAGTCATCAATGCATTTGTATGCTTGCTTAGAACATGGTTTCACTTCACATCTACAGCAGATAATTTTTTTTACATATAAAAAAATCGGTGAGTTAAATTCGCACCGCACAACTTTTCCGACCTTATCCACTACGATTTCGTAGAACTCGTCGTTTGTAAAAGTAATTTTGATTTGAATGTGGACATTTTGCAGGACTTTAGTGCTATGAAAATATAGTCAATGGAAATGCTATTTCCACATTCTGATCAAAATTGCTTTTACGATCGACGAGTTATATGGTTGGAAAGTTGCAGGGTGCGAATTTTACGCCCGGATTTTGTAAAAGAGTTTCCTTTATTTGAATTAAATTATGGTACTTACATTTGGCAAGATGTTTTCTTGCTGTTGCATTGTTCATTATCTTTACAAACGAATTTTACTAAATTTATAAAAACCACAGATGTGTCTTTTGCATCACAGGAATAATCACAAATTTCCTTTGGAGCAACACATCTATATACATATGTAACAAAATTAATAAAATATGTTCGGTTATTATATTTTTTCTACACCTATTTAGTTATATGGTCATTATTAGCATTTTTTGAGTGATTAATGGTACATACTACCGTGAGTTATGGATTTTCATAACTCACTACCATGATTTTCATAAGTCGCTGCAATTTCATAACATTGATCGCGTATATTCGTAAATCATTTAAAATTCAACAAATTTGAAGTGACCGATCCAACTTATCAAAATGATCTAATATCTCGAAAGAACCCGAAGGATTCCGACAATTGCTTTATGTATATAGCCCGCCATATTATTGCAGCTGTCAGTTGCTTCATCGAGAACAT